>JBBPTX010001449.1:0-10184 GCA_038094595.1 Pulveroboletus aff. annulatus
TCCTCGGTTACCTGTATAGGGCTGGGAGCGATGACAGGTTGTCCCTGAAGCCTTTCTTTATAAGGCTTAACCCGTGATACATTAATGGTTGGATGGATTCGCATAGAGGATGGTAAGCGAAGGGTTACTGCATTATCCCCAACTAGTGTAATGATGTCATACGGCCCCAGCCATCGCTCTGTTAGCTTGCAACTTGCACGCAGCAACCTTAAGTTATCTGTGGAAAGCCACACTTTATCTCCAACGTTGTAGGGAGGAGTCTCCTTTCTATGTTTATCAGCTTGTATTTTCATACG
The DNA here is from genome assembly GCA_038094595.1 of Pulveroboletus aff. annulatus. NCBI lineage: Eukaryota > Fungi > Basidiomycota > Agaricomycetes > Boletales > Boletaceae > Pulveroboletus > Pulveroboletus aff. annulatus. Next base: position 297 of record JBBPTX010001449.1, read on the forward strand.
CAGCTGAGCTTCTTCTAGGTTTAATTTAGTTTGCTCCATCACGTCGTGTAGGGTGGATAGAAATTCATCAGCAGCTGGTGCCTTGGAGGATGATGCAATGGGTTCTATTCCCATGTGCGGAGTATAGGAACGAGTGACTTCAAATGGAGACTTCTTGGTTGAGGCTTGCCTCTTAGAGTTATAACTGAATTGTGCGATGGGTAACCATTGTGCCCATTCGTCTTGGCGCTCTGCGCAAAATATCCTTAAATATTGCTGCACATCTCTGATCATTCTTTCCGTTTGACCATCTGTCTGCGGGTGGTGTGCAGTAGATAAGCGTTGTTTTATTTTAAGCCTCTTGCATAGCTCTGCCATGACTTGTGAAGCGAATTGTGGTCCTCGATCAGACACTATAGATAGTGGAATTCCGTGATGCTTGAAGATGTGATGGAGGTAGAGACTTGCTGTCTCGATGGCAGACGTCGTCTTGCGACAAGGGATAAGCACCACTTCCTTCGAAAAGCGATCTACAGCTACTAAGATGCTGTCTGATCCATTGCTCTCTGGCAGATCTGTGACAAAATCAACTGATATGTCCTGCCAGGGTCCACTAGGGACTTCTAAAGGTTGTAATAAACCAGAACTGTGCTGGTTGGAAGATTTCATTCGTGCGCATCGATCGCAACGAGATATATAATCTTTGATCTGAGTTGTGACGCCAGGCCACCAATAGTGACGTAAGACTAGATCAATAGTCTTTTCATTTCCGGGATGACCTGCCATAGGCGAGTCATGACATAATTTAAGAACCTTGATTCTTAGATCTTCATTATTTCCGTTTTTGGCCGGAACGTATAACCGGTTCCCATCTTGGTAAAGAAGCCCGTTTGCTTCTTCACATACTTTGTGTTCGTTACATAGCTTCTGTACTTCTGTCTCCGTCAAGAGACATGTTTGGTTAAATATATCTTGATGTAGCTGTGCCCCTTCATCGTAGATTGCGACTTTGGATGATGTTATCCTTATCCGCTCCGGGGAGATCATAGTTATGCCTTTGTTGTCGTTTTCTATGCCCTGCGCGTGATCTTCTCTTCTAGAGAGAGCATCTGCTTTTGTGTTGGACGACCCTGGTTTGTATACAAAGGTATAATTAAATCTGGATAAGTATTGCGCCCATCTGGCTTGTCTTCTGGACAGATCTTGCGCTTTCATAAAGTACTGGAGATTTGCATGGTCATTCCATATTTCAAATGGATGTTCCGTTCCTTCTAGATAATGACGCCATTGTTCTAACGCCCTGATGATGCTCAACATCTCTTTATCTGCAATAGGATAGTTCCTTTCTTCTGGCGACATTGAATGCGAGCTGAACGCTACTGGATGCCATTTGTCTTCTTTTAATATAGATAATACTGCTCCTGTTGCGTAATCAGAAGCATCTGTTTCTAATCGGAACTGACAATCAATGTCTGGATAAGCGAGGATAGGAGCTGTGGTGAATCGTTCTTTTAATTTATCGAAAGCGTCTTGTTGTGGGAGATCCCATTTCCAAGGAACGTCTTTCTTTAGGAGGTCGTTCAGGGGTCTAGCGATTTGCGCATATCCTTCAATGAAACGACGATAGTAGTTGGCAAGACCGAGAAAGCTTCGCACCCCTTTTACGTTGGTAGGTGCTGGCCAATCTAAGATGGCATCGACCTTTTTACGATCCATCTTGATCCCGTGTTGTCCTACAACCATCCCCAAATAATCGACTTCTTTCTTGAAGAAGTGACACTTCTCTGGCTTGGCGAAGAGATCATTCTCTTCTAGACGCTTTAATACCTTTTTGACGATTTCTGCGTGTTCTTGCTCGTTATCCGTTTTAGTAAATATCATGATGTCATCAATGTAGACCACTACAACGTCTTCCATGTCTGCAAATAATTCGTTCATCATAGTTTGGAAAGTGGCTGGAGAATTGCACAGTCCAAAGAACATAACCAGGGGTTCGAATGTTCCTTTATGTGTGACGAAGGCTGCTTTCCATTCGTCACCTTCTTTGATGCGTACGTTGTTGTATCCCCATCTGAGATCCAACATTGTGAATAGCTTAGCTCCTTTTAATCGATCTACGAGTTGTGAAATTAAGGGAAGGGGATAATTATTTCGCACTGTTTGCGAGTTTAGATATCGATAGTCTTGTACCATGCGCTTTCGACCATCCTTCTTTGGTACAAAGAAGACTGGCGATGTCTGAGGAGATTTTGAAGGTCTGACATATCCTTTCGATGATTGATCTTCTAGCCAATCTGATACTTCCTTTTGTTCGTCTGCGCTCAGGGGTATAAGCCTTCCTTTCTTCGGTTGGAAGCCTTCTTTAAGATCTATGGCATGGTCCCAAGACTTTCGTGTTGGCATTCTGGTAGATGCCTTCTCTTCGAATACTTTAAGGTGCTCGTGATAGCATTCTGGGACGAGTTCTGCGGCTGATTTCTTTTGATCCATTAGAGATTTCAGCTTCTCGTCCACTGCTTGCCCTATTCTGATATTTCATTTTTGTTTTTCATCTTGTCCCTTTTCTAATGTTTTTATTTTTTCGTAAACTTTATATTGAGCTTCCTGCTCCTCTTTTTCTAAGAGCCTAAGGTAGACGCTTTTGTCTCTAAGCTCCCAACATTCTCTTCCGCAGCTTCTTAGTTTGATTTCCCCAGTCTTCCAGTTGATGTCTGGGTTATGTTTCTTTAACCAAGAGTAGCCGATCACCATCTGGTTCTTTCCTAGACTGGAGACTTCTGCTTCGACTATTTCTCGATGTCCTTTATAATCTAATAAAAGAGAGGCAACGTGCGTGATCTTGCCTGCTTCGTTCTGGGTACCATCTACGTTATAAACGGTGAGGGGTTGTGCAAGTTGCCTTAGTGGGAGTGCATGTTGCATAGCAAATACGTTATCTACAAAGATGCAGTTTGCACCCGAGTCCAAAAGTGCTGATACTGAAATAAATTCTTGATTAGTGTTTTTGGGTTTTACCTTTATCTTCATTTTTAGTTCGTTATCAATTTTGAGTGATCTACAAAAAATGCCTTCGTCTGGGATTTGATCTGCAGGGGAGATCGAAGGGTTAGCTTTCTTAGTAGAGGAATTAAGCACCGGTGTGACGCCCCGGCCGAGCCTCTGAGAGGACTCCTCTGTCGGCAAAGAAGAAGATATAATAGTGGAAGGCGCTGCTTCCGTATCGTAAACATGTAAACTAGAGAAACGATTGTCCGTTGGAAAGTGTACCTGCTTACGCTTACCTTCGCCTAGATTAGACCCAGTTCCTGAATCTAGGCTCTGCCTTTTGCCGACTTCTTATTCTCGGCATCTTCAATATCCCTGAAGAATGCCCTGGCTTCTTCGAATGACATGCCCCTTATTGCTGCTGTGGGGTCACGTCCCTTTCCCTTTTCGGCTTGTGTGCCGGGAGTGTAAATGTGTTCGGTGCTTTTAACGTCATCCGAGGACGTTTGCCTTATTTGCCTACGTCAGCAATCTTTCTTGTGGCCGTTAGACCATCCACAGAGATCACACTTAGTGGACGGTTTTTTGCATTGTTTGACAAAGTGGCCTGCTTCGCCACAATTGTAGCAAGACTTGGCTCCTTTCTGAGCCGCGCCTATGTCCATAGCATTTGGATCTTTTGGCTTGGATCCAAATCTAAATTGTGTGTGCCCTCTGATACGATCTAGGGCTTCTAGACGATTCCCTACTTCTCGCAATGTTGCCATTATTTCATTTACTGTTTCTTTTCTTAGATTATTCTTCCAGATATAGTCCATGAGATATCGTTTGGTGTTTTGTTCTAGAAGATATATCCCGTGTGGGTCTCCTAGTTCGGCCTTTTCAAATTCTGTGTACCACTTGACAAGGAAGTCATCAATTGGCTGGTTAGGTCCTTGTTTCATTTCGTTGATTTTCTTGGTAGCCCTATCTTTAATGTTGCTACCTCTGAAGAGACTTCTTAGCTCGCCCTCCATGTCATTCCAGCTGTACCCTTCATTTGAGTACATGCGCCATAATCTTAATTGAGCGAAAGGTCCGGCTTTTGCTCCTTTTAGTCTGGAGAGTACTGCTAGAATTGCTTCTCCTGACTTGGGTTGTATAGCATGCTTGTTTACTTCAATCCACACTTGAATCTTTGCCCACCATTCATCAAATTTTGCAAAGGACCCATCATAGTCTCCTGGATCTGCAAAGATTTCTACTTTTCTGGAAGAGGCATAGAACGGTTTTTCCTCTTTTTCTTTTTCTTTTCCTGACCCACTAGGTGTAGGTTGTCTGGTTGGTGGTTTGGGTTGTGTCAAGGCGGCGAGCATTCCTTGAATGTTGTTTAGCACATCATTCATCTTTGCCATTTCGTCTCTCATTGCGAAATAGCGTTGTTCTTGTTCGGCTGTGTATTGTGCAATGGTGTTTAGTTGGTCATGCCAATCAATGTTTGGGTTGGTAAGGGCGGCAATGTATTCTGCAACAGAGATGGCCATTGTGATCGTAAAGAGGATAAGGAAGATGTCTAGTATTTGTAGGATTTTCGTTGTTGTACTCGAAGTTGGACTCTGCTAAAACGATCATTCCTTCTGATTGTTTGTGGATACTCACGTCTCTGCCTTTTAGCATGAGGTTGTTCTCTTTCTTGTTCCTCTGAGGCTTCTCTGTATCGCCTCCTTGCTATGCTTGCTTCTCTGATAAACTGCTGTGTACCTAGGGTGGCTTCTAGGCGGATGTTACGTGGCATTACTGGCCACGCGAATGGATCGGGCTGAGGGGATCTGAATGGACTCCTCTCAGGGGTGGTGGGGTATCTAAGTGAAGTGAGATCTGTGGCGGGGCTGAGGGTGTGTGCTGAGGGTGTGGGTTCCCAGTAATAGATGTGACCTGTGTATCTTATGTCTGTGGCAATTAAATCAATTTCCCCTCCGTTTCCGAAGCTGTGTGGTTCTAGGTCTTGTTCAACAAGTCGCCAGAACTCTTCTTCCGTGGCTGCAACATCTGGCCAGTTGTTTGGATCCTCTTCACTCTCTGTGCTTGCAGTTGCAAGTGAGTACTCCCTGGGCTCTTCTTTAACTGGTGCTCCTACTGCTACTGGTACGTCTACTAACTTCCAATGTCTGGCTGGATCGACGGTAGGGAGATATGCTGTGAAAGGGAGAAGAGATTGGTGAAAGGTGATGGGCACTGATAGTAGGCCCCTGTTAGTGCTATCCTAAGATACCCGAAGACGCGCTCACTTGCTAGAGCCTGTGGTGCAAGGGAGAAGGCTAGACGCGTCTGCTGTCATTGGTAGATAGTGAAAGGGTGAAAGGTTATAGACAGTCTAGTTCTAGTGTTGCAACTACAAGTTCTTTGCAGGCAATCACTATCCTAAACATCGAGTAGAAGGAATACTATCTTATGGGTGCTTTGTAGGTAGAGGACAAGAGAACTAGACTGGAGACTGAGCTCCGTCCAGCCTCGCTTTATATACTATTCTATTTGTAGATACATGTTGTGTATCAATCTAGATACATATCTACATTAGTCCATCCCCTAGGCCCAACATGAGGAGTCGGCCTATAATAGAAATTAATATATACATGAGGTTACCAGCCGTTGATCTGCTGTGGGTGGATAGAATGGAAGATGTCAACAATAATTAAAGATAAGGGATCACATCACAGTGATGGGGTGACTGATGTGAGGTCTGTGATGATCACGATGTATTAAATATGTGCTGTGATTAATGGGGCAAAAGTGAAGAGTTGAAGATGAAGCCCACTGATCTGGAAGAGCCCATTAGATCCCCTATGTCTAGCACAGTGTCTAGGTCGGGTTTTCCCTTTGATAAGATAAAGGAAGCGTCCGTATGTGCTTAAGTAGAGGTGAAAAATATATAGCTGTAACACCTACCATCACGCCATGTTGCTGAAAGATTTCAACATTCAAAAGAAATGATCACAAGGTATGTATTACATTTATTTTACTGGTGTTGCCAATCTATTTTCTAGAACATGTTGTTTTTTTTCTCCACCCCTCCATTTTACACATTACAAGTTCAATTCCCCATTCAAAATACCCCGACATCACCAATCATCATGGATGACCTGCATTTCTGCTTTTTTTTGCAACTGTATCAGTGCTGTTGATAGCACACATATCCACACCTTCACCTCTCTTGACAACCATCCACATATGCATAATCACAAAGGATACCTCTCTCAAAATTATCTATTTATCTGTGACTTTGACTTCCTTTTCACCTATTCCCTCACTGGCTGGGATGGCTCAACTGCTGATGTGACGCTATGGAATGATGCTCATTCCAACAACTTGTGGATGCCACATGGCAAGTACCTTCTTGCTGATGCTGGTTTTGGAATGTCAGATGCACTTCTTGTGCCATATCAGGGTATCTGGTATCATCTGAAAGAATGACATCAGGCCAATCAAAGGTTTTTTTTTCAATGTTATCCTTCTCATGTTCATCTATTATAACAGGCTACAAAACCAGGAAGAACTATTCAACCTACATCATGCCACCCTCCAGAACATTATTGAACAGATTTTCGGTGTGTTAAAGTGTGAATTCCATATCCTCCAGATTCCTCTTGAATACAACATGCACATTCAAGCATGCATCCCTGTTGCACTTTGTGCAATCCACAATTTCATTCACCGGTATGATCCTGAAGACTTTTTTGATCCAGAGCTTCTTGGTATTGATCATGCTGCTGAAGAAGATGAGAATGGCATTCTGAGTGGGGGACCTGCAGATGCAGATGAACGGAGGCATGTGGACACACAATGTGATGCTATTGCATAGGAAATGTGGGTTGATTATCAAGAAGAGCTGTTGCACTGCGGATTATAGTACTACTTTGTATTGAACATTGTACAACCAAATGAACATGTATTGGTATGGAAGGGAGTATACAATCATATATGCAAATTAAGTACCTTGAGTCATCATGATTTCAGCCAGCCAGCATTGTAACCATGCTGACCTATCCTCCTCATCCAGCCCAATCAATACAACTGCTTGGTTGCTGTTCTTCTCTTCAGCAAGAAAGTCACTGATGTTGAGTCACTGGGATGATGTGAGTTTCTTGTGCTCATGGATAATCACCATCATGTCATTGAGTGGGTTAGACGAAGGTATGATGACATGGATGAGATCTTTGACCACTGCTGTCATCTCTTACATGGCAGATCCACCTTGTTGCTGTGCCTGTGCTGTTGCTGACAGTGGGTAGGATCGCTTGCATGAGCTCTGATCTGAAGGAGCCAGTGACTTGGATTTCTTTTCATGCCAGGATCATTGGCTGGCATGATGAGAGGAGTGGTCATGAGGTGGGATGGTGACACAGGATGAGGTGGAGGGCCATTGGAAGGTGAAGGGCCAAAGAACACACCCAGTTGTATCCCAACCCAGGAGATCTCTGTGGCAGCAGCAGTAAGCTGCTGCAGACCAATAGTGGGCCTGATTCACATGTTAGCAGTGCTGGCTGTCAACAGGTCATCTCCAGATGAGATGGTGGCATCTTTTGAAATGGAATATATTCGAACAGCAGAGTACAATCAAAGGAATTAAAGAAGTTGAAACCTACTTCTTGTAGTTAATAAACCTCTTATGGTGAACAACGAGTATAGAGTCTTAGTGTGAACAGTCCTTGCATGCCAGGGGCTTGGCTCAACAGAGAATGTGAGAGTAGAGGATGAAGGAAGACTACTATTCAAAGATGATTACAGTGGGTTTAAATAGTGTCTGCCTATTGGTTAAAGCGGAGCTTTAAATAAAGAAAATACATATTGTACGATATGAGAAAGAAAGGCCATTGGCTGATTATATATTATACAATATGAGTGATAAAAGCCATTGGCTGGAGTTACGTGTTGTAACTACAAAGTTTGCAGGCAATCACTATCTCTTAGACGTTGAGTGGAGGAACTATCTAAGGTATGACTCGTAGGATGGGAACAAGAGAACTAGACTGGAGACTGAGCTTCGTCCAGTCTCGCTTTATATACTATTCTATGTGTAGATACATGTTGTGTACCAATCTAGATATGTGTCTACATGAGTCCATTCCTTAGGCCCAACATGATTGACATGAGGAGTCAGCCTGTGACGGAGATTAATATATATGTGAGGCTACCAGCCATTGATCTGCTGCGGATGGGTGGAATGGAAGGTGTCAACGGTAATTAAAGATAAGGGATCACATCACAGTGATGAGGTGACTGATGTGAGGTCTGTGATGATCACGATGTATTAAATACGTGTTGTGATTAGTGGGGCGAAAGGTGAAGAGTTAAAGGTGAAGTCCACTGATCTAGAAGGGCCCATAGATCCTCTGTGTCTGGCACAGTGTCTAGGTCAGGTTTTCCCTTGATAAGATAAAGGATGCATCCATATGTGCAGAGTAAAGGGTGAAAATATATAGCTGTAACATTACGAGTCATTTGTGACTCATTTGTCATATGATCATGAGAAATAAACAGAATTATCCGTTATGAATACCTAGTGCCTATATCAACAAAGCACAACTAAGTATTCATGTGAGAAAACAAAATTCAGGAAAATAATTAAATATTTTCAACAGCATCTCCTATAGGTGTGAGGCAAAAGTCATCTCCACCAAATGAATTCTGCATTGTGGGGCAATACACATAGATCCCCTTGGTCTTGTCAGGGATCAGTGGGGCAACAAGGTCAAAATACACAAACCCTTTGTTCCTGAAGGGTTTTGCATGCAGGTGAGACTGAAAATATGTCAGAATACTTCATCAACATTCAGTCAACATATACCTTAATATATCAATTCCATCCATCAGCTTGATTGAGTGAGATATTTGTGCCATCCTTGTCGCTGTAGGTAAAGCCAGAGGCTCCCTTGAGTGCGATAACCACATTGTATTGTTTGTGTATCTGATAGATAATCAGTGATAATCAATACAATAAAAAAAACTCACAAGCTAATATCTCCATTCACAAGCCTCAGGATCCATCACCCCTCCCTTGTAATCTGTGAATTTCTCTGCTAATAAGAATACTGCTGCTGTCCATGTTGGCCCCTTGAAGGTCCTTCCATCACTAGTGGGGGGTTGCTTGGCAAGGAAGGTGAGTAGTGTCTTGGTTTCTTCATCTGTCCAATAAGCTGCCTTCTTATGAAACTTCCAACCAACTGAGCTCATAGTATTGAGGGGGTTCACTACATGGCCTTGGGAGCAGAGGGAGTGCTGAGATGAGCTATCAGAGCTATCAGACATGAAAGGATAGTACTAGTGTAGCATCCATGTACAGCCTCAGTCAGCAATGCACAATCCAGACTGTTGTGACTATAAGGCTTGCAGGCAATCACTATCTTCTTAGACGTCGAGTGAAGGAATTATCTGAGATATAACTTGTAGGAAGGGAACAAGAGAACTAGACTGGAGACTGAGCTCTGTCCAGTCTCGCTTTACAGTGACTCCAAAAAGTGTTACAATATCTGACTAAAATGCAATGTGTGCAGTACATTGCAACCATCTGTGGGAAGTTCGCTTAGGTTATGTGAGATGAAATAAAGTTCCTACTCTTGACTACCAAAACAGTCCCTGGGTCATGTGATTTGGCTCAGGAGCTGGTGAAATATGGCCATTTCAAAACAGCAATACCATTGTAACGCTTTTTGGACTTTTGATATAAATGAAGTATTTCTGATATATTAGTACATGATATAGCCTTCCTTTGCCTTGATCACTGCCTCAACCCTCCAAGACATGCTCTCAATCAACTTCTAACACTCCTCAGCAGATATCTCCTTCCACACCTTCTGGATTCTCTTCCACAACTTCAAAATTCCATTAGGATGATTTTCATACTCTGCCAGCCTTCTCTTAAGGTAACCTCAGAGATGTTCAATGGAG
>JBBPTX010001450.1:0-10174 GCA_038094595.1 Pulveroboletus aff. annulatus
AAAATAAGGGATCACATCACAGTGATGGGGTGACTGTAGTGAGGTCTTGTGATGATCACGAAGTATTAAATACGTGCTGTGATTAGTGGGGCGAAAGTGAAGGGTTGAAAATGAAGCCCACTGATCTAGAAGGGCCCATAGATCCCCTGTGTCTGGCACAGTTTCTAGGTCAGGTTTTCCCTTTGATAAGATAAAGAAAGTGTCTTTATGCGCAAAGATGTAAAGGTGAAAAATTGAAAAATATATAGCTGTAACAATTCGTAACACTACGTTCATCGATGTTTGTCACATGTTCCACGTCCCACCCTCGTCCTCCTGGCCTTCGTCATATCAGCGGTGTCCATGTCGGGTCAAATGTGTCTCAAACACATCCACTCGTCACTATTGCATCCACTTGTCATCATCATGTCCACCATGTCCTGCCCGCATCCTCACCCTCGTCATGTCAGCTGTGTCCGTGCCAGGCCAAACATGTCTCAAACACTTGGCCTTCATCCCCATTGCGTCCAACATGTCCCACCCATGACCTCACCCTCATCGTGGCAGTTGTGTCTGCACCATGCCAAACGCATCTCACACGTATCCCCTTCACCACCATTGCGTCCACCACATCCCACCCTCATCCTCCTTGCCCTCGTCATGTGAGTGTTGTCTGCATTGTGTTAAATGCATCTCAAACATGTCCCCTCATCACTATCACATCTACCATGCCCCCTCCTTGTCCTTCTTGCCCTCACTGTGTCATGTCTATGTTGAACCAGATGCATCCCAAACACGTCCCCTCATCGCCATTGCATCATCCACATCCCAGCCACATCCCCCTTGTCTTTGCCGCATCAAACAAGTGGGTGTCTACCTGTATTGTGGGTGCTAAATGTGAGATGAACATATGTTCATTTATGATGCATTACACAGAAAGAACATATATTTGTCTTATGTTCTTCACCCAAAATTCAGGCATGCATCCTCTCACATCATTCATAAATCTATGGAAGGCTTTCATAAAAAGCTAAGACATTGTTTGTATGTGTGAACTTTGCTGTATATCTATGCAACAGGTGATGAGCATCAATGAATATATGTTTGTCTCATGTTTGTTACCAACAACACAGGCTAGCAATATGCATTTACAAAACTCATAGATATATGGATTCATTAATTTTCGATGAATGCTAATTCAGCAATTAAACAGAATATTGGTGATCTCTATCTCTGGTCAAACATGACATATTATATGAACAAACATGCATCAAAATACCTGGATGGCCATGGGCATTCAACCCTCAACAACCAACCCCCAGTGCATACTGAAATATCTTTTGTAGATGTGCCAAAGGCTTCACCAAAAGCTGAAGCCCAATCTAAATATGCACAATAAACATCTGCAACAGATGATGAACACTGACTCCTAGACATGCAACATGTGATGAACGTCGACGAACTTACGTTCGTATCCCATTCATAAACCAAAATGTAGTTGGGCAAACATTTACATACCTGCCCAGACATGCAACATGTAATGAACGTTGACAAACATACATTCGTCTCACGTTTGTCATCCAAAATGTAGTTGAGCACCTATATACATGCCTGTACAGATATGCAACACTTAACAAATGTATGTTTGTCTCATGTTTCTCACAAAAAATGTAGTTGAGCACCTATATACATGCCTGCACAGACATGCAACATGTAACGAACGTTGACGAACATACGTTCATCTCACGTTCGTCACCCAAAATGTAGTTGAGCATCTATGTACATACAAACAAGCATATCTTTAATGCAATTGTCTGTAAATTATGGGAGTATTTCCTAATCTGAATGGCCTTTCTAGGTAGCCATATTCATATGGTATACAAATAGTGTTATAGGTATTGGGGATTGGGGATTAGATATCTGTGGTGTGGTCATTTATAATGTGTTATAAACATTTATTCATTCATTCTAGAGCAGCATATATTGTCTGTACATGGTGAAAGTGTTTTTTTTATTGTATGGTTGTTTATGATGAACCACAGATATTCACTATAGATAGCCGTATGAAGAATAAAATTGCATATATGGTAGGTTGTACACGTATGCAACATGTGGAGAACATCAACGAATGTACATTCGTCTCGTGTTAATCACCAACAACACAGGCTAGCTGTTACGCGTGGCCCTTTGGGTAAGGTCGCGCGTAGACCTACAAGGCCTAGAGTCGAGGACTTGTAGTGACGGTTGAGAATATCCGTCCAGGGAAGCGGCCGTGGAGTTGCCGAATCTATGTCTACCACGCAGCGAACGAGGTAGTCGAAGGTATCCTATGCCTTGGTGGCGATAGGGTCAAGGGTTCGAGGTAAGACACACTTCGGACACGGGGAGTGTCGATGTGTGAAGCGTTCACTCAAGTGTAGAACGAAGACACGAATGTAGATTGCTAGAGCTAACTAGGCACAAGCCGTAGATAGAACTAGGTTAAGGAAAGAAACGATGAGCCCGGTTGAAGGGTTTATATAGTAAGAGTAAGGTTGTGACGGTAACGCGTCACGTAGTTAAGGGCCGGCGTGGGAAACGGCGTGAGAAGAGCAGAATCCAATAGCGAAACCACGCATGAGAAAGGAACATAAGGGCCGGCGCATACGGCGATAGAAAAACAGAAGGAAAACAAGTACCTGCGCGGTGAAGGATAAACACGCTTACGAGGGATGTGGAATGTCATAGAATGACATGGAAGGTGACGAGATAAGTGTGAGAAAAGAGACAAGTGTCAGTCCGTAATGCTAAGTAAAGAAAAAGAGTAGACCCTGTAGCGAATCGTAACACTAGCACCATCATACGTCCTTTACTGATGTATGCAATGCTTCATAAGGCATTATGATCTACCACAATTTATGTCTGAAGTTATCTAACAAAAGTGGCAATGATGATATAGGATGGCATACTTCTATTGTACACCTTAAATCAAAGAGACCTCCACTCATATGGGGATTACCTTTTGTTCACTACCGCCTATCTTTTGTTCATCTAAATATGGATATGTGGGCTGTGTGGACCAATCATGTAACGCATTAGTTTCATTAACATGTTCATGTTTTAGAAACATGTCACGACGCCACACGTGCTGTGCCGTCTGCAGGCACGTGGAGCTCCACTCGCTTTGTAAGCTCGTTTTGGTATAATGAATGCTATTGTTCAGATCTTATATATAACTGTTGCGTATGGCATAAATTTCCTTCGTCCCCAACAATCACCATCAACATGTCCAACATCCAGACTCCCATTGCTACACTCGAGCGCATCGTCGACAACGAATTCACAGACGGTGGAAGTCGTCTAGAAAAATTCTCTGCTAGATCAATGTGCCTCATGAAGTGGGCTTCGAAGATAGATGTGTCTGACGAAACAATGAAAGTACGTATATCGATATTGACGATATGCGATTTGGCTGAGTCTATCAACAGGCTCCGTTAACACCCGAACAGTGGGGTCATCTTCTTAGATGCTCAAGCAATGTCAAGTCGCTCAACGTTTCTTATTTCAGCCGACACCTCGTCCTTTTTCTCCACACAATTAGGGAGCTGCCTTCTACCTTCCTACCCAACCTAACTCATCTCGTATTTTCGACAAGACATCACATATGGGAGATGAAACCATGGCCTACATTTTCAATCAGCGACCTCCAACCGCTGTTGGGTCCATCGCTTTTGTCTCTAAGGTTTGAGATAGATGGTCGCAACATCAAAAATAGTGCAACGCTCTTCGCGAGTATCCCTCATCTATGTCCTTGTCTGAGGGACATATATTTTGCATTCTTTACCAAATCCCCCTCGTCGATGATCGAATCTGTTTGGAAGGCGATCCTAGAACTCAAGACCCTTGAGTCCATCGTTGTCTCCACACCAATGAATGATGATTCATGGTCTCATCTTGTGAAGCTGGACGCCCTTCGAACGGTAAAGGTTGTCTATCTCTGCGATCATCCCAATATCCATCAAATCGAATCCAACACCGTTCCATTCGTCAATGTCACACACCTGAAATTGGAGACAGTTGGTATCACGCAGCTAATGTCTCTTCTCCCCTTCGATTGTCAATGATTCCATACTCTCCATCTTCGACTTCGCTCAACACCCACCACAAAGGAAATCACCGCAATGTTTGAAGCACTAAATACCACCATACTCACAAACACCCTCCATTCTCTCACAATTCACATTACATCTCATGGGACATGTGGAGAGACGCCAATCCAATTCAACATACTCTACCCCCTGAGCCGCTTCAACTGCCTCGTTAAGTTGAACTTACGCCTTGGTTACTGGGTGTCGCTAGTTGACAGCGATTTAATGTGGATGGCGAGTCACTGGCCTCGCCCTGCTCACCTGTCGGTCAACTGGAACAGAGTTGTTGGGAAGCCCTGGGCGTCTGAGGAGAAGAACTATGCCACCCCATCGGGGTTGGTTTCTTTCTGCGCAGCATGTCCTTGTTTAAAGACTATCAGATTGGCTGTCGATACGAGGTTGCTTCCTATGGCCGATGTCAGAGAGGAACACAAGGCTGCAGCTCAATGCAAGAGTCTTCAACTCGTGGTTCCTCCTGTTGAGAGAGATCTCAACCCGTTAATCAAGATATTTGTATCTCAGTATTTCCCAAGCGTTACATCCTTTGACGTCATGGAAGATTTGCTAGAGGAGGAAGTGTGGAAAGAAGAGGAAGATGACAAAAGTGATGCAAATGGCTGGAAACACGTGTTTGAAGAGGAGGATGAAGAAGAAGACGATGAGAATGATGTGTGATGCGAGCAAGGTATCTGAGCAATATATTGGTTAGATGAAGAAAATCATGGATTGGGAGCTCTGTATGTGTTTATGAAACATATGATTGTCTACATTGATGTGATTGGTAGTTCTGCTTAAAGAAACAAAGTTGGTTATTGCAAGCTATGACCATACATAACAAAATGAATTCTCACATCCCTAGAGGTTGATTAGAATTCTTCACTGGATGCTGAAACTCCTTTTATACAAATGGACATACCAGTGGTCCTATGCAACAAGTGAAGAACATCTAGAATTTGCTTGAAGACAAGGAGGACGATGAAAAAAATATAACAGTTGGAACACCATGCTCCATCAAAACTATGAGAATAAGAATGATGATAACTGTTTCTCTTGAAGGTGATCCAAAAATGTGCATTTTCAAATCTCATGGATATATGGATTCGTTAATTTTCAATGAACACTAATCCAGCAATTGAACAGAACATCAGTGATCTCTATCTCTGGCCAAACATGACATATTATTTGGACAAACATGCATGAAAATACCTGAATAACCATCGGCATTCAACACGCAACAACTGACCCCCAGTGCACACTGTAATATCTTTCGTAGATGTGCCGAAGGCTTCACTAGAAGCTGAAGCCTTATCTGAATATGCGCAATAAACACCTGCAACAGATGACAAACACTGACTCCCAGACATGCAACATGTAACGAACGTCGATGAACTTACGTTTGTCTCCTGTTCATAAACCAAAATGTAGTTGGGCACTCATTTACATACCTGCCCAAACATGCAACACCTAATGAACGTTGACGAACATACGTTCGTCTCACGTTTGTCACCCAAAATGTAGTTGAGCACCTATATACATGGCTGCACAGACATGCAACACCTAACGAACGTACGTTCGTCACCCAAAATGTAGTTGAGCACTATATACATGCCTGCACAGACACGCAACACATAACGAACATTGACGAATGTACGTTCGTCTCACGTTCATTACCCAAAATGTAGTTGAGCATCTATATACATGCCTGCACAGACATGCAACATGTAGCGAATGTCAATGAAAGTTCGTTCATATCATGGCTGTCAACAGAATGCAGGTAAGCACCCATATACATCCATGGAGGTTTTATTGGCTGCTATCCTGTGTAGTATAAGCGATGAACATTGATGATCTAGGAACAGTCCTATGTCCGTCAATGACAACACATGCACTCTCCTCTACAGGCTCTTGCTCAAGAATTCTCAAGATATCCAGCACAGATGATCAGAGGCCTCGACGACATCCAAATGCATGGACATGACCGTGAATGTGCACAATATATGACTGGATGAAATGATCATATGGAATGTTACATAGAAAATACTATTGTAGTAGAATAGAATGGAATACAATTCGATAATAAGTGATGCACTGCTTACTCTGTATTGAAGTTGTTCAACATATTATTTAGATCACACACTGGGCCTGGGTCCCACCACATACCCTCCTCCAGCTCTGTGGCAGCATCGTTTACACCTAATCACATCTTTAACTAGTTGATGATATTTTCTGCACTTTTTTGCTCCTCCGTGATTTCTACCACCATTATATCCATTTCTTCCATTATGGGAATGGAATCCAAATGTTCTTGGGTTGCGTATGAATCTAGGTCTTCAAAAAGAACGATCAGGCCAAGAAGGGATCGCCGACGAAATACACCTTGACACATAATGAATGTGAGCATGTTTAATGGACCACACACTCACTAAGATAGGACTCACGATTCCTTTCATTTGCAAGGCTTGGAAGTCCGAGTATCATCCATGTGATACATTGATTGATGAATGGATGCACCGCGTTTGTTGATATTTGGCTTCTTTCCGAACCACTGTCTTCATGTTGTGAACAATCATAGGCCATCGAGAACTCGGTGAGGTGCATCGTGGAGTAGGACAAAAAATGTCTGCCAGACATAACCCCATTTTGAGGCATGTACACCATGTGTGTGACTCCAGGCGGTTGGATCCTGTATGGGCACATTCAATTTCTGCACACTTATGACAGGATATTTCACATACAACATGTCACCCCTCCTAAGAACCACTGTACCGATTGGAATGTCAAGGCACTTCAGTTCCGTTGATGCGAGAAAAACATCATTCCATTTCTTGAACGTGGAGTTGCGATCCTTTTCTGAGTCACTTGGAGTGTTGAGATATCCCCATATTTTTGAACCAGAACGGATGGTTACATATGTCGCCAAGCCACATGCGTCATGATGTGGGTATGTGAGGAATGCACCATGGGTGATCAAATCCCACCCGCGAGTTTTTTCGACATCTGCTGACATGGCTTGAATCCCAGCATATGACTTCGATGTGTTCATGCCTATCTTTGGAATGTGGATGGCATTCATGATCGCTGAACGACAGTTCACATTGTCCGACAGTGGCCTTGAAATCCCTGAGATTCCTGGAGAACATACTGAGAATGTGCCAAGACTAACCTTATGTATATAGGCACATCTGGCTGCAGGTTTGCCAGATCGAGGAGATTCATACAACTTTTGGCACTAGATCCAAGTTCAATGAACGATTCCATCGTTACCATTCGGTGAATATTATGAAATTCCCCCTTCTCGCCCTTCTTCTGTTCCTTGCATCTCAACATCACGTCTTATATGTCGTTAGATGGTAGAGTTAGATACAGGAAAACACATACCTTGCACGATGACCTTTTAAGACATTGATGAACGAAACAGCTGAATCAAATTCACGCTGAAATCGAGGCGTGGAGTAGGTTCCCATCCACAAACCAAGACCGCACTCCCCTTGGAGAGTGCAGCTTCTATCTCCTTCATGTGTCCTCCAGGATTTCCAGAATCATACACAACCTCAACCAGCATCCTCTGGCCATTTCTGTATGTGTGGTCTTGGGCACAGATCCCTTTCGACATATAATCGATGGCCACACAATCCTGACGGCGAATACCCAACATAGTGAGGATGCTTCATCCTGATATGACAGTGTTGTTGGAACGTACCTGTTTGCTGAACCAAGGTTTGTATGTCCATACGCCAAGGTTTTGCCAATCGATTGTCGGTGAATTTCTGGGGCACCCAATGTCAGAGAGTAACGATTCCATGAGGGGGGTAGCTATGGATAAATTGGGGATCATGATGTAGAACAACCATGGAACCTATTCAACCTACTTTGTCTCCGCTTCGGAACCTGGATAACCAACTTTTCATTTGGGTCCGCATTGGCATCCTGTCTTCCAGTGATGATCGGCAGAGAATGCTCCATTTCTGACATGGCCTTTCGTTTACCCTTTGCGTTTGATAGGTTACCCGTTTGTGATGGCAACTAGCATAATGATGAATATCACACCTAGATTGAACATGAAGAATGTCATGTCATGTATGTACTTGTGTTGTTTTCACTGATTTCTCTTGTTTCTTTGTTTCTTTTTTTGATCCGATCGTTTTGACATCCGACGGTGCATCGCATGAATTAGTCTGTGTTCAATAAATGGTCAACATAATTTAGTCATAAGTCAACACAACGAAAAGGTCTATTGTGATAGTGCTTACCATCGATGGTCCAGCCAACCTAGGCTTCTGACTATAAACACTTGATTGACGAGTTACCTGTATCGCAGCCTCATGTTAATCTCGTTAGAAGTTTCACCAGTCAACACATACCTGTGAGCCGCCCATCCCCAATGTTCTTTTGGTGACCCCCACTGTCTCGTTCACTTTCATGATAACGTGGGCCTTAATGTCCTCTGTCTCGCTTATCTCAAACGCGTGTCTTGCCTCTTCAAGCACCTTGCCGTGAGCCTCCTCATCGATTACGAACTGTATGCCTTGCATAGCGCATGGAGCAGTGAACAACTCATCGTCATCGATGTCAACCAAAAGCGGCTCCGATGGATTCCATTTATACCATTCTGCTAGTCTCACTATCCAAACATCAGCCTTTCCGATGAAAAGATCGCCCGAGTGCAATGATCGGCATGGAAGGTTTGGTTCAGAAACATCACTGTGGAACATCTTGATTACGAGCGAAAGACATTCCTGGGGAATGTGAGGCTGGAGAGTGTAGTCGGAACGTGCAGCGTGTGTTGTCATCTTGTTAGTGAGTTTGAAAGAGTGAGAGACGGTGTAAATGTTGAGGTTCAACCACACGTTGTTGTACATGCGTTTGTATTGGTGAGAACAACAATGATGCCACAATTTCCATATATAGGAGGACAAAGAAAATTTTCATATTACTATAAGACATCTAAGATATGCTGCACTTTTCCACTAAAGTGTGGCAGTTCTCTGTGCACACATTCATAATTCGCCTGAGTGTCCACTAAAGTATCCTACACATTCGTGACGGATTTGTAAGGCATGTCATCAGTGTTGTGGATAACAGACATGAAAAGAACGTACGTTCGTCAGTGTTTGTTACATATTTTAGAGTTTAAAAAGCATCTCTACACATGGTAACAGTTATGCTGAGTTGTAAGGACACGTTCAACAATGCCAAGGAGAACATATCATGGTGTTTGCTTGTGTTGTGGATGACAAACCTGAGATGAACATACATTCATCGCATTTTTACACTTATTGTAATCGTTTTCCATGATTAGGAAATATATACGTCAGCTCTGGCAAGGAACGGGGAAGGTATAATGAGAACATATGCATATTCTTGGGGGAGGGGTACAATACTTCACTGTACATTGTAAATGAATCTGGATGTGTGCACTGTTCCGTCAAGTGACTTCTCTGGAGGCTACATATAGGATATTTTAGTTGTCTCGCATTTTCAAGATGTCCCATTCACAACATGTGCAAATACCCTCACACGTAGTTACTTTGTTGATACTGGGCCAATGTGATCAGATCGTATCGTGCATGCATGCATCAGACAATGACTACCGAATGAACACGCATTCATAATCCATTATGTGCACAATCACTCTCTCCCAAATGCCATTGTATCGCAAATCACACAAAGATCATATTGAATTATCAAGGGCCAGCTTTCTTTTTCCCCATCGCTGCAATCCCCTCCTTCTTCCCTTGCATCACGTTCTCTGTTGTTTGTTTCCCTTTTTTTGTTTCCTTCTTCTCTGTCCCCGCCTTCTTCACCTTCTCTTTGGCTTTCTGTCCTCCCTTTGGTTTCCTCACTGCTTTCTTGCGATGTGGCCATCCCACTGGCTCACTTTCACTATCCTCGCTTTCGATATGGTCGGTTGTTGTATCTCCATCATCTGCAACATGCGATGGGCCAGCTTGCGATGTCTCTGCCCCACCCTGAGTATTCATATGTTCATTAAACATATAACCGACTGTAACAATATGTCAATTTTCACACCACAAATGAAGTTCCATAGAAACACTCACAGTCTTCTT
>JBBPTX010001451.1:0-10172 GCA_038094595.1 Pulveroboletus aff. annulatus
GGTCGAGGAGTGGATCCTGCCAGAGACAGGGGAGATGTGGGACTGGGGAACATCGCCAACAAGAGTGGCGAAGTTGACAGGCTGTGGGGCAGCGGGGCGAGTAGGAGAGACCCTCTCAGGGTCGGCAGAGGGAAGACGGATGGTGCTGGGGTTGGTGGATGGCGCGGCGGCAGGGGTGTCGACATTGGTGAACTCGATGGCCATGAGTAGAAGATGGAGAGGGTTTATGTGTGGCGTGGTGGGCGAGTGGGTGAGGGAGAGAAGGCGTGGGGGTGTCATCTTTTATAATCTTCCAGCAACTCCAATGAATGTTTCAAGTTCCGCTCGGGTTCCCAGGATTCGTCTTCGGTGGGGTATCCTTTCCATCAGATTAGGTATTGATGGGCCGACAGCATATCTCGATGCTGTATGATTCGTTCTATTTCATATTCTTCTTGTCCTTCGACAAGATCCGGAGGCGGTGTAGGTAAGTTCGGGCCATGTACGTCGTTTTCGTGATAGGGCGATAATAGAGAAGCGTGGAACGTGTTGTGGATTTTCCACGTTCGTGGGAGTCAGAGGCGATAGGAGACGGGAGATAAGACATCGGAGATGATGAAGGGGCCTTCGCGTTTTGCGGTGAACTTCGGATCTTGGATGGATCTCTTAAGGTTTCAGGCCTCCAGCCAAACTTGTTGTCCCTTCTTGAAGGGTATGAATTTCGACTTAGACCTGGATGCCATGACTTGTCGTGCAAGTTCATGGGATGCGAGGGCTTCATCTCAGAGGGCGGTGAGCTCTTTAAGGTGAGTTTCGACCGCAGGGATGTTTGTTTCGGCGATTACCGAAGGAAGGGCACGGGGTTCATATCCCATTATGAGGTAGAACGGGGACTTGCCCGTGACGGAGTGAGGGCGGTGATTATGGATGAATTCGGCATGGGAGATGTGCTCAGACCACATAGAGGGATGATCCCCGTAGTAGATGCGGAGGTACGTCTCGACTTCCTGGTTGACGCATTTGGTTTCACCATCGGTCTGGGGGTGATAGGCTGTAGAAAGGGAGAGATCATAGTTGAGGAGGCAGCCAAGTTCTTTGGCGAAGGTGGAGGCGAATTGCGGACCACGATCGGAGATGACTTTTTCGTAAAGACCGAAGCGGAGGTAAACCTTATGGAAAAAGAGTGCTGCTATGCCCTCGGCGGTGATTGTCTTCTTCGTGGGGCAAAGAATTACCCCCTTAGTAAGGCCGTGGTCCACCACGACCAATAACGAGTCGAACCCCCCGGAGAGCAGGAGGTCGGTGATGAGATCGCAGGAGATCTGCTGAAAAGGACGAGAGCAAGAGGAAGGGATAGGGACAAGGGGAGGAGACGAAGGGTGAGTGTTTGCCTTGTTGCGCTGGCACACGGCGCAGCCGTCAATGTAAGAGCGAACAAAGGAGGCGAGGCCCGGCCACCAGAACTCGGAAGCGACAAGTTGGCGGGTCTTAAGGTAGCCGGGGTGGCCGGCGGAGGGATGGTTGTGGGAGCGTTGGACGACAGTGCGGTGAAGGTCACGGTCGGGAGGGACATAGACATGCCCCTGGTATTGGAGGACGCCATCGGAGAATTGCCAGTCAGCAAGTCGAGAACGGAGGGCCGGGGGTAGAGAACCATCGAGCTCCTGGAGCTTGTGGAGAATGAGGTCATCAGAGGAGGAGGCAGAGGCAATGTGATTGGAGAGTGCAGAGTCGATGAGGCGGACGAAGAGGGCATCAGGGAGGAGGGTGACTCCGACGTTATTGGAGTCGGCGCGAGGAAGGAGATCCAGGCGGTGAGAGAGGGCGTCGGGGCCGGCGAGTTGAGTCCCAGGGACATGGGTAATTGAATAATCGTAATCGGTGAGGTCGAGGAGCCACTGGGCTTGGCGACAATTGAGATCCTGAGGGCGGCGGAAGTACGTGAGGTTCTTGTGGTCGGAAAAGACTATGACGGGGAAGGGAGAGCCATGGAGGTATTACCTCCAGGCTTTGAAACCACGTATAACGGCCAAGAGCTCCTGATCGTGGATATCATAGTTGCACTCTGAGGAGGAGAAGGATTGAGATAAGTAAGAACAGGGGTGCCAATCCCCGTTGGCATCCGTCTGTAACAAGATACCACCCGACGCGTATTTGGAAGCGTCGGTGGCCATGGCAAAAGGGCGAGAGATATCGGGCATGAAAAGGACGGGCTTACGAAGGAACAACTCCTTGAGTTGGTCGAAGGCGGTTTGCTGAGCAGTGGTCCAGATCCACGGCATAGTTTTCTTGGTGAGGTCAATGAGCGGGCAGGCGATGTTGGAGTATCCCGGGATAAAGCGTCTATAGAAATTAGCAAAATCAAGGAAGGATCGGACGTCTTTGACTTTCTGTGGCGTAGGCCACTTCGCAATCCCATCAAGCTTGACAGGGTCCATGGCGAGTTGTCCTTCCTTGACAATCATCCCGAGGTATTCCACTTTGGGGATGGCGAACTGGCATTTCTCCAACTTAAGATGGAGGTCTAATTCAGTCATTCGTTGTAGGACATGGCGCGTGCGTTCCGTGTGGGTGGCGTCGTCAGGGGAGAAGATGAGAAGGTCGTCCATATAGATTACCAACCATCCCTCGGCGATCATGTCGCGAAAGGAGTCATTCATGAAACGTTGGAACGTGGCTGGAGAGTTGGTCATGCCAAAGAACATAATCATCGGTTCGAAGAGTCCTTTATGGGTAAGGAAGGCTCCTTTCCATTGGTGTCTGTCCTTGATATGTACGTTGTTGTACCCCCAGCGTACATCGAACTTAGTGAATACACGGGTGCCTTTGAGTTTGTCAAGGAGATCAGAGATCAGGGGTAGCGGGTAGGCGTCACAAATAGTGTGTTCATTGAGGTACTGGTAGTCTTGGCAGGGGCGGAGTTTGCCATCTTTCTTCTTGACGAAGAAGAAGGGTGACGCTTGGGGGGAATTTGAAGGGTGAATCTTGTCGGCAGCAAGATTTTCGTCGAGGAAATCCTCGGTGGCGTTCT
Source organism: Pulveroboletus aff. annulatus (assembly GCA_038094595.1). Lineage (NCBI taxonomy): Eukaryota > Fungi > Basidiomycota > Agaricomycetes > Boletales > Boletaceae > Pulveroboletus > Pulveroboletus aff. annulatus. The sequence continues at coordinate 3,011 of JBBPTX010001451.1, forward strand.
TCTCGTCAGGGGTGAGTGGGTAGAGTTTACCTATTTTTGGGGTAAACGAGTCTTTTACGTTAATTTCATGGTCGTAGGGTCGAGAAGGGGGAAGAGAGTCAGCAGATTCTTTGGCAAAGACGGGAGCAAAGTTCTTATAGGCGTCTGGGAGCGTGACCTTTGGCTTAGCTTTCTCAGCGGCAGCTGCAAGTTCGGTGGCAGTAGTAAGCTTGGCGACAAGCTTCGGATGTGTCTGGTGGTATCAAGATCCTATTTTGAGGATCCGTTGGCAAGAGTTGGTGTAGAGTGCTCGTCGGACGTAGAGGTTTCCATCTGGCAAATCGAGGAATGTGGAGAGAGTATGGTCGGGGATGGTCTCGACCATGACATGACAAGGTGGTTTAGCAAGGGATGCATGAGGTTGGGCATCGTTGTGTCGTTTGAGATCGGCAACGTGGATGTGGTAGAGGGAGGCTGACTCGTCTACCATCTCAGGGATGGTGATCTTCTGTGACGACCAGTCAATGGAAGGGTTCATAAGTCGTAACCAGGGCACCCCGAGAATCACGTTCTCGGACCCGCAATGTAGGACGTGGAAGTGTATGTGTTGAGCAACTCCGTCAATGTTAATAAAAAGAGAGGCGGTGTATCGAATAGCCCCCTTAGCGTTGGGAGTTTGATCGACGTTGTTGACAGGGATAGGCATTGGAAGTTTGTCAAGGGGAAGTCGGTGTTTTTTAGCGAAGTCCCAGTCGAGGCAGTTGATATCTGCTCCGCTGTCAATGAGGGTGCGAGTGTCGACGGTTTTCATGGTGTGCGAGGGATCAATGAGTTGAAGAGGAATACGCATTGATTTCTTGGACGTAGATACAAGTACAGGCGCACACATAAGAGGAACTACTGACGTCGAGGCAGCGTTCCATTTCAAAAATCCGGAGTGGTGATGGCGACGCGAGACACCTTGGTTTCTTCATCGTCATCTTCATCGTCTATCTCTTGTAACCAAGGGACTTCTTCTTCATCCTCGGCTTCTACTTCTGTAACCCTTCGAACGACCTTCTTCGGCCTTGGAGAGTTCGAGGTGAACGTCGGGCAGTTGGTAGCCCGATGTCCTTTCTGTCTGCAATGGAAACATCTGCCTTCTTTGCGACATTGTTCGCGTTCAGCGGGGGTGAGGTGTGGGAGGCGGACAGCATCGACGTCCATGGCGTTTGGGTCTTTGGTGGGAGTGGGGGTGGTGTATTGGTGATACGTGTGGCGTGTGGGGGTTTTGTGGCGGGCAGCGATTTCTCGAGCACGCTCCATGTGGGTCTGGAAAGTGACAGCTTTCTTCAGCCAGGCGTTGATAGTGGTAGGGACCGTTTCCATGGCAAGGATTCGATGCATGAGGCCGTCAGGGATAGCGGCCGAGTAGTAGCCGATCAAGACATTGTCGTCGGTGATGCCGGCGATGGCGTAGTGATTCTGGAACTGGGCATTATACTCAGTGAGCGAAGGGGAATATCCTCCGCTCTTGGTGGCGGTCATACGGGTAGTGGTGAGCCAGGCAATTGCATTGCCAGTGGTGTTGTAGTGCTTGAACGCCAAGATAAAGGCGTCACGAAAGTCGGACCAAGAGCCCATGTTAATTGAGCCATCGGCTGCGATTTTCGAAGATCTGAAGATGTTTGCCCATGTAAGCGCGGGGCCGCGGGTCATATAGGAAAGCGCAAAGGCGATGCGCTTTGGGTCAGAGGTGTAAACCTCAGCGTTGACGTTGAGGTAGAAGGCGACGGAGTCAAACCACTGTTTGGCTGTCCGATAGTCACCGTCGTATTTTTCTGGGGTACCGATGCGGAGTTCAAGGGGTTTGGTGGTCATAGCGGGCAATGGTGGGCGAGGGATCGGGGGAAAGATGTGGCCGGTCTGGCGTCTGGGTGTTGGGGAAGGGGGAGTCTGAGGGCGAGGTATCTGCACAGAGGCAGAAAAACTGTGGGCAAGGTCGCGGGTAGCATGTTCTTCGTCTGAGTCTAGTAAAGGCTTGTCGGGGTCTTCGTCCCAATATGCTTGGTTGGGATCGTCGGGGGTGTCAGAGGAGTCAGAGTGCGAAGTGCGCGGAGGTTCTCGAGGGTTCCAACGCGGATCAGTGGTTCGAGTGTTTCTGTGAGAAGCTATGGTGGGCGGCGTACGTGATAGTACCCGGACGAGGAGGTAGCTTAGTTCTTTTGTTACGCATGGCCGTGGGTATGGTCGCACATAGACCTACTAACGCCTAGTAGGGTCGAGGGTTCAGTTGTTCGTGTCAACGACAATGTAGGGCCAGCCGTGGGGATGCTGGATCAAGAGTACCGTCAAGGGTGTTTAACGGGTCGAAAGGTAAGCCGCTGCCTAGCTTGACAAGCGGGTCAAAGGTTCGAGGGTAGACACGCAAAGGCGAGCAAGCCGTAGCGTGAAGCGTTCACTTAATAGTAGAATGAAGACTGAGGAGTAAAGGCAAGTAGATTGGTTAGTACTAACTTGGCGACAAGCCGTAGGTAGAACTAAGCTAGGGAAAAGGAGGCGACCCTGTTTGGAGGGTTTATATAGTGAAGTAAGAGTGTAACAGTTACGTGTCACAACGGTTAAGGGCCGGCGTGGGAAGCAGTGTTAGAAATAGAAAACCAATGGCAAAACCATGCATGAGAAAGAAACGTTAAGGGCCGGCGCATATGGCGTGAGAAGATCAGAAGGTGAGGAGTACCTGCGTGGTGAGGGAATAAGCATGCTTACGAGATGTATGGAATGTCGTAGAACAACATGGAAGGAATGAGGTAAAGCATGGGAAATGGAAGGTATTAGTCTGATATCGATAAAAGAGAAAAAGCGTTTGTCCTGCGAGCGAATCGTAACAGTATCAGGATCCTGACTTAAGAACCCTTTGACAAGAATTTCAGTGGAGTGCATGGCGAACATAGAGGTTTCCGTCAGGCAAGTCTAGGAACATAGAGAGGGTATGGTTGGGGATCATCTCGACCATCACATGATGGGGTGGTTTCAGGGAAGGTGTACAGGGTTGGGTGTCTTTGTGTTGCTTTAAATCTGCAATGTGAACATGGTAGAGAGAGGCAGACTTGTCTACTGTTTCGGGGATTTTGATTGTTTGCAATGACCAATCAATAACTGGGTTGGTGAGGTGGAGCCAGGGTGTTCTGAGAATCATGTTCTTGGACCTGCAGTGCATGACGTGGAAGCACACATGTTGGGCAATCCCATCGATGTTTGTAAACAAAGAAGTGGTGTAGCGAATGGCTCCCTTGGCGTTCGGGGTTTGGTCAACATTGTTGACAGGGATGGGTGTCAGGAGTTTATCAAGGGGAAGTCAGTGTTTTCAGGTAAAGTCCCAATTGAGGCAGTTGATGTCTGCCCCACTATCAATGAGAGTGCAGGTGTTGATGGTTTTCATGGTGTGCAAAGGATCAATGAGTTGCAAGGGTATGCACATTGACTTTTTGGACGTGGATACAAGTACAGGTGCACATATACTAGGAGGAACTACTGACATTGAGGTAGCATTCCGTTTCAAAAATCCTGGGAGGTAAAAGCGATGTGAGACACCTTGAGTTCTTCATCGTTGTCTTCATCGTCTATCTTTTGTAATCAAGGGACTTCTTCTTCATCCTCGACTTCTACTTCTTCAACCTTCCAGATGTTCTTCTTCAACCTTGGGGTATTTGAGGAGAACATGGGGCAATTGGTAGCCTGATGTCCCTTTTGTCGGCAGTGGAAGCATTTGCCTTCTTTGCGGCATTGTTCTCGTTCAGCGGAGGTAAGTCGTTGAAGGCAGACGGCATCAACATCCATGGCATTGGGGTCTTTGGCAGGGGCGGGGGTGGAGTACTGATGGTACGTGTGGCGGGAGGGGGTTTTGTGATGAGCGGCGATTTCCCTGACATGCTCCATGTGGTTTGGAAGGTAACTGCCTTCTTTAACCAGGTGTCTATGGTGGTGGGAACTACCTCCATGGCTAGGATACAGCGCATGAGGGGTTCGGGGATAGTGGCTGAGTAATAGCCAATGAGGACATTGTCATCGGTGATGCCAGCAATGGCGCAATGTGTTGCGACTACAATCTTGCAGGGCAATCACTATCTCTAAATGTCGAGTGGAATAACTATCTTAAGAGGGGAACTTTGTAGGCAGGGAACAAGAGAACTAGACTGGAGACTGAGCTCCATCCAGTCTCACTTTATATACTAATCTGCATGTAGATACATGTTGTGTATTGATCTAGATACATATCTACATAAGTCCATCCCCTAGGCCCAACATGATCAACATGAGGAGTCGGCCTGTAACGGAGATTAATACATACATGAGGTTACCAGCCATTGATCTGCTGCAGGTGGGTGGAATGGAAGGTGTCAATGGTAATTAAAGATAAGGGATCACATCACAGTGATGGGGTAACTGATGTGAGGTCTGTGATGATCACGATGTATTAAATACATGCTGTGATCTGTGGGATGAAAGGTGAAGAGGTGAAAGTAAAGCCCACAGATCTAGAAGGGCCTGTAGATCCCCTGTGTCTGGCGCAGTGTCTAGGTCGGGTTTTCCCTGATAAGATAGAGAAAGCATCTTTATGTGCAAAGGGTGAAAAATATATAACTATAACACAATGGTTCTAGAATTGGGCATTGTACTCAGTTAGCGAGGGGGAGTATCTGCCATTCTTAGTGGTGGTCATGCGAGTGGTGGTGAGCCAGGCAATTGCATTGCCAGTGGTATCATAGTGTTTGAATGCCAGGATGAAGGCGTCGCGGAAGTTAGACCATGAGCCCATTGAAATTGAGCCATCGGCTGCAATCTTTGAAGCTCGGAAGGTATTGGCCCACATGAGCGCAGGGCCCCTTGCCATGTATGAGAGTGCAAAGGCTTTGCGCTTGGAGTTGGTGGTGTATACCTCAGCATTGACATTGAGGTAGAAGGCGACGGAGTCAAGCCATTGCTTGGCCATCTTGTAATCTCCATCATATTTGTCTGGAGTGCCGATGCGAAGTTCGAGAGGTTTGGTGGACATGGTGGGAGATGGTGGGCAGGGAATTGGGGGAAAGATATGGCCTGTCTGGCATCTGGGTGTTGGAGACAGGGGAGTCTGTGGTCGAGGTATCTGCACGGAAGCAGAAAAGCTGTGGGCAAGGTCGTGAGTGGCGAATTCTTCATCAGAGTCTAGTAAAGGCTCATTGGGGTCTTCATCCCAATATGCTTGGTTGGGATCATCAGGGGTGTTAGAGGAGTCAGAGTGTGAAGTATGTGGAGGTTCTCGAGGGTTCCGACGTGGATCAGTGGTTCAAGTGTTTCAGTGGGAAACTATGGTGGGCAGCATACGTGATAGTACCTGAATGAGAAGATAGCTTAGTTCTTTTGTTATGTGTGGCCATGAGTATGGTCACACATAGACATACTAATGCCTAGTAGGGTCAGAGGTTTGGTTGTTCATGTAGACAACAACATAGGGCTAGCCTTGGGGATGCTGGGTCAAAGGTTACGTCACAAGTGATGATGGACCTGAGATAACTGCTGCCTAGCTTGACAAGTGGGTTGAAGGTTCAAGGGTAAAGACACATGGAGGCGGGTGAGCTGTAGTGTGAAGCGTTCACTTAATGGTAGAACGAAGACTTGAGGAGTGAAGGAGATTGATTGCTAGTGCTAACTAGGTGACAAGCCGTAGGTAGAACTAAGCTAAGGAAGAGGCAAAGGGGTCCCGTTGAAGGGTATATATAGTGAAGCAGAAGTGTGTCAGTTACGTGTCACAATGGTTAAGGGCCAGCATGGGAAGCAGTGTAAGAAATAGAAGACCAATGGCAAAATCATACATGAGAAGGAGACGTTAAGGGCCAGCACATGCAGCATGAGAAGATTAGAAGAAAAAGAGTACCTGCATAGTGGAGGATAAGCATGCTTATGAGATGTATGGAATGTCATAGAACGACATGGACGGAATGAGGTTAAGTGTGAGAAGCGAAAAGTGTTAGTTTGATATCGTAAGAAAAGAAAAAGTGTTTGTCCTGCAAGCGAATCATAACAGTAATCTACATGGACAACCTACTGATCTTTTCCCCTGATGATGAAACCCACACAGAATGCACCCACCATGTCCTTCAATAGATGACGGAACTCAATCTCCACCTCAAACTGGAGAAATGTCAATTCGCTGTCCCCGAGGTAGAATACCTCGGCATGATAGTCAAGGAAGGGCAACTCATCATGGACCCTGTCAAACTTGATGGCATCACCAAGTAGTCCATGCCCCAGAAAGTCAAAGATATATATCTGTTCTTTCCTAGGCTTTGCTAACTTTTATCGGCATTTTATTCCTGGGTACTCCAACATTGCTCATCCCCTCATTGACCTCACAAAGAAGACCATGCCTTGGTCTTGGTCAGCTGGGCAGCAGATAGCCTTCGAACAACTCAAAGAGTTGTTCCTCCATAAGCCTATTCTCTTTAGGCCCAACATTTCCTGTCCATTTGCCATGGCCACCGATGCATTGAAATACGTGTTGGGTGGTATTCTTCTACAATCTGATGTTAACAGGGATTGGCATCACTGTTCCTACTTATCACAGTCATTCTCCTCCACAGAACACAACTATGACATCCACAACTGGGAGCTCTTGGCCATTATCCGCAGTTTCAAAGCCTGGAGGCAATACCTCCACAGCTTTCCCTTCCCCATCAGTGTCTTCTCTGACCATAAGAACCTCATGTACTTCCACCGCCCTCAAGATCTCAACTGACATCAAGCCCGCTGGCTCCTTGACTTTGCGGATTACAACTACTCGATCACTCATGTCCCTGATACTCAGCTAGCTGGTCCCGATGCTCTCTCTTACCATTCAGATCTCCTCCCTCATCTTGACTCTGACAACATCGGAGTAATCCTCCTCCCTGACACCCTCTTCATTCATCTCATCAATTCTGCCCTCTCCAACCACATAGCATCTGCCTCTACCTCTGATGACCTTGTCCTTCACAAATTGCAGGAAATCGAGGGTACCACACCCCCTGTCGCTCACTCTTGCCTTTTTGACTGGCAATACCATGATGGTGTCCTCTAGTACCAGGAACATGTCTACATCCCTCCTGACCATGACCTTCGCTGCACTATCATCCAATGCTCTCATGATCATGCTTCCGCCGGCCACTCCGGCTATCTAAAAATCCAC
>JBBPTX010001452.1:0-10155 GCA_038094595.1 Pulveroboletus aff. annulatus
TCTCTTCGCACGATGTGGTTCTGTGTCCTCTGATTCCTCTGTGGATTCTCTGTATCGCCTTCTAGCGATGCTTATCTCTCTTTCTGCCTATGCTACGCCTAGGGTTGCGTTTAGGCGGACGTTTCGTTTTATGGTTGGCCAAGCAAAAGGGTCTGGCCTGATGATGTCAGGGATGGGGGTAGTGGGATATCTAAGCGAGGCGAGATCTGTTGCCAGACTTAGAGTGTGATAGGATGGTGTGGGGTTCCAATAATAGGTGTCCCTGGTAAATCTTAGATCTGTGGCGATAACGTCGACTTCTGCGCCGTTACCAAAACTTTTGGGCTGAAGATCCTGTTCTAGAATCCTCCAAAACTCTTCTTCAGTGACTGCCAGTTCTGGCCAGTCGTTGGGGTCTTTCTCACTCTCTGTGCTCACTCTAGCTAGCGAGTTCTTCCTGGACTCCTCTTTAACTTCTATGGGTTCTGCTACTGCTACAGGTGGTGCGTCTACTGGTTCCCAGGGGTTCTGCGGGTTAACCCAAGGGGTGTAGGCTGCGAAGGGGAGAAGAGATCAGTGAAAAGAAATAGGCACTAGATAGCTTTGTCTTTAGCGTATCCTAGTAGCCTCGAAGAACGCGCTCACTTGCTGGAGTTGATGGGTGGCGAAGTGGGAGACTAGACGCGTTCGCTGTCTTGTGATAGTGAAAGGATGAAAGGTTATAGACAGTCTAGTTCTAGTGTTGCGACTACAAGTTCTTTGCAGGCAATCACTATCCTAAACGTCGAGTGGAGAGGTTACTATTTTAGGGGTGCTTTGTAGGCAGGAGACAAGAGAACTAGACTGGAGACTGAGCTCCATCCAGTCTCACTTTATATACTATTCTACGTGTAGGTACATGTTGTGTATTGATCTAGATACGTATCTACATAAGTCCATTCCCTAGGCCCAACATGATCGACATGAGGAGTTGGCCTGTAACAGAGATTAACATATACATGAGGTATCCAGCCGTTGATCTGCTGCGGGTGGGTGGGATGGAAGATGTCAACGGTAATTAAAGATAAGGGATCACATCACAGTGATGAGGTGACTGATGTGAGGTCTGTGATGATCACGATGTATTAAATACGTGTTTGTGATCAGTGGGGCGAGAGGTGAAGAGCTGAAGGTGAAGCCCACTGATCTAGAAGGGCCCGTAGATCCCCTGTGTTTTGCACAGTGTCTAGGTCGGGTTTTCCCTTGATAAGATAAAGAGAGCGTTCGTATGCGCTAAGTAAGGTGAAAAATACATAGCTGTAACACCAGGAAAATCTGTCCCTTGAACTCCCCTCAAGCATCACCCTTCTTCTTTGTCAAAAAGAAGAATGGCAAGCTTCGCCCCTGCCAAGACTACCAATACCTCAATGAGTATACCATCCACAACACCTATCTCCTCCCTCTAATTTCTGACCTCCTGGACAAACTCAAAGGGGCATGCATGTTCACCAAATTTGATGTCTGATGAGGGTACAACAATATATGCATCAAAGATGGACATCAATGGAAAGGCACCTTTCTCACCCACAAGGGACTCTTTGAACCAATGGTTATGTTCTTTGGCATGACTAGCTCCCTAGCTACATTCCAGCACTTTATGAACGAGTCCTTCTGAGATATGATTGCCAAAGGATGGCTGGTGATCTACATGGATGACTTGCTCATCTTCTCCCCAGATGATGAAACTCACACCAAGCATACTCACCATATTCTTCAATGAATGATGGAACTTGATCTCCACCTTAAACTGGAGAAGTGCCAATTTACCACCTTGGAAGTCAAATACCTTGGCATAATCATCAAAGAGGGACAACTTGCTATGAACCCAGTCAAACTCAATGGGATCGCTAAATGGCCAATACCATAGAAGATTAAAGACGTTAGGTCATTTCTTGGCTTTGTGAATTTCTATAGATGATTCATCCCGGGATACTCCAACATTGCTTGTCCCCTAATCGACCTCACCAAGAAAACAATGCCTTGGTCCTGGTCCACTGCACAACAAGAAGCTTTCACCCAACTCAAGGAGTTGACCCACGTTGGAACCCTCGAGAACCTCCATGTACTTTGTACTCCAACTCCTCTGACACTCCTGATGATCCCAACCAAGCATATTGGGACGAAGACCCTGACGAGCCTTTACTAGACTCAGACAAAGAACTCACTACCTGCAATCTTGCCCACAGTTTTTCTGCTTCCGTGCAGACACCCCACCCTCAGACTTCCCCATCCTCAACACCCAGATGCCAGACTGGCCACATCTTTCCTCCAATTCCTCGTCCCCCATCACCTACCATGACTACCAAACCCCTGGAGTTTTGTATCGGCACCTCTGAGCAGTACAATGGTGACTACAAGATGGCCAAACAATGGCTGGACTCAGTTGTCTTCTACCTCAATGTTAACACTGAGGTTTACACTACTGACCCCAAGCAAATCGCATTCGCTCTCTTGTATATGACTAAAGGACCAGCACTCACATGGGCCAACACCTTCAGTGCCTCGAAGATCGCAGCCGATGGCTTGATTTCGATGGGTTTCTGGTCTGACTTTTGGGATGCCTTTATCATGGTGTTTAAACACCATGATACTACTAGCAACGCCATCACCTGGCTCACCACAACTTGCATAACCACCATCAAGAACGGCAGCTACTCCCCTTCGCTTACTGAGTATAACACCCAGTTCCAGAACCACTATGCCATCGCCGGCATAGCAGATCACAATGTTCTTATCGGTTATTATTCAGCCACCATCTCCGAAGTCCTCATATGCCATATCCTGGCCATGGAGAAAGTCCCTACCACCATTGATGACTGGCTAAAAAAGGCTGTCACATTCCAGACCCACATGGACCCCGCTCGAGAAATTACCATGTGACATAAGACCTCTTCTCATTACACGTACCACCAGTACACTGCCCCCACTCCTGTTAAAGACCCCAATGCCATGGATGTCAATGCTATTCACCTCCAATGACTTACCCCTGCTGAACGAGAACAATGCCACAAGGAAGGTAGATGTTTTCATTGCTGACAGAAGGGACATTGGGCTACTAACTGCCCCATGTTTACTTTGAACACCCTGAAGCCGAAGAAGGTCATGTGGAAGGTTATAGAAGTAGAAGTCAAGGACAAAGAAGAAGTCCTGTGACTACAAGAGATTGATGATGAAGAAAACGATTAAGAACCAAAGGTGTCTCGCATTGCCTTCATCTTGTTACGATTCGCTCGCAGGGCGAATGCTTTTTCCTTGCTTCTCTCTTTCGGACTATTACTTTTCATTTCTCACGCTTTACCTCATTCCTTCCATGTCATTCTACGATGTTCCATACATCTCGTAAGCATGCTTATTCCTTCACTGCACAGGTACTCGTTATCTTCTAATCTTCTCACACCGTATGTGCCGGCCCTTAATGCTTCTTTCTCATGCGTGGTTTTGCTATTGGTCTTCCATTTCCAATGCCGCTTCCCACGCCGGCCCCTAACCTTTGTGACATGTAACTGTCACACTTTCCCTTCACTATATAAACCCTTCAACAGGGTCGTCTCCTTTTCTCCTTAGCTTAGTTCTACCTACGATTTGTCGCCTAGTTAGCGCTAGCAATCCACCTACCTTTGCTCCTCAGTCTTCGTTCTACTATTAAGTGAACGCTTCACATAATGGCTCCTCCGCCTCCACGTGTCTTTTCCTCGAACCTTTGACCCGCCTGTCAAGCTAGGCAGCGGTTTACCTCTTCGACCCGCCAGAACGTCTCTGACGGTACTCTAGACCCAGCATCCTCACGGCTGGTCCTACGTCGTTGTTGACACGAACGACTGAACCATCGACCCTACTAGGCGTTAGTAGGTCTACACACGACCACATCCACGGCCACGCGTAACAAAAGAACTAAGCTACCTCCTCATTCGGGTACTATCACATACGCCACCCACCATAGCTTCCCACCGAAACACTCGAACCACTGACCCGCGTTGGAACCCTCGAGAACCTCCGCGTACTTTGCACTCTGACTCCTCTGACACCCCTGACGATCCCAACCAAGCGTATTGGGACGAAGACCCCGACGAGCCTTTATTAGGCTCTGACGAAGAACTCGCTACTTGTGACCTCGCCCACAGCTTTTCTGCTTTAGTGCAGATACCTCGCCCTCAGACACCCCCATCTCCGACACCCAGATGCCAAACCAGCCACATCTTTCCCCCGATCCCTCGTCCTCCATCGCCCACTATGACTACCAAACCCCTCGAACTTCGCATCGGCACCCCAGAAAAATACGATGGCGACTATCGGACAGCCAAACAATGGTTTGACTCCGTCGCCTTCTACCTCAACGTCAACGCTGAGATTTACACCTCCGACCCAAAGCGCATCGCCTTCGCGCTTTCCTATATGACTTGCGGTCCTGCGCTTATGTGGGCAAACACCTTCAGATCTTCGAAGATCGCAGCCGATGGCTCGATTAATATGGGATCTTGGTCCAACTTTCGTGATGCCTTCATCTTGGCATTCAAACACTATGACACCACTTGAAATGCAATTGCCTGGCTCACCACCACCCGCATGATCGCCACTAAGAATGGCGGATACTCCCCCTCGCTCATTGAGTATAATGCTCAGTTCCAAAACCACTGTGCCATCGCTGGTATCACCGACGACAACGTCCTTATCGGCTATTACTCGGCCGCTATCCCTGACGCTCTCATGCAACGTATCCTTGCCATGGAAACAGTCCCTACCACCATCGACACCTGGCTAAAGAAGGTGGTCACCTTCCAGACCCACATGGAGCGTGCTCAAGAAATAGCCGCCCGACACAAGACCCCCACTCGCCACACGTACCATCAGTACTCTACCCCAGCCCCCACCAAAGACCCTAACGCAATGGATGTCGACGCTGTCCGCCTCCCATGCCTCACCCCCGCCGAATGGGAACAATGCTGCAAAGAAGGTAAATGTTTCCGTTGTCGGCAGAAAGGACATCAGGCTACCAACTGCCCGACGTTTACCTCAAACTCCCCTCGGCCGAAGAAGATCGTTCAGAGGGTCACAGAAGTAGAAGTCGAGGACGAAGAAGAAGTTCCTCGATTACAAGAAATTGACGATAAAGACGATGACGAAGAAGTCAAGGTGTCTCGTGTCGCTATTACGTCTCAGGATTTTTGAACCGGAACGCTGCCTTGACGTCAGTAGTTCCTCCTACGTGTGCGCCTGTACTAGTATCTACATCCAAGAAATCAATGCATATCCCCTTACAACTCATTGATCCCTTGCACACCATGAAAACCGTCGACACTCGCGCCCTCATCGACAGCGGCGCAGATATCAACTGCCTCGACTGGGACTTCACCAAGAAACATCAACTCCCCCTAGATAAACTCCCGACGCCCATCCCAGTCAATAATGTTGACCAGACCCCCAATACTAAAGGAGCCATCCGATATACCGCCTCCCTCTTCACAAACATCGATGGGGTTGCTCAACATATATGCTTCCACGTCATGCATTGCGGATCTGAGAATGTGATTCTCGGAACACCCTGGTTAAAACTTACGAATCCCTCCATTGACTGGTCATCTCAGATGATCAACATCCCCGAATCAGTAGACGAGTCAGCCTCTCTCTACCACATCCACGTTGCAGACCTCAAGCAACACGACCATGTCCAAACTCATACACCTCCGACAAAACCACCTCGCCATGTCATGGTCGAAACCATTCCTGACCATACTCTCTCCACATTCCTCGATTTGCCGGACGGAAACCTCTATGTCCGATGTGCCCTCTACGCCAACTCCTGCCAACGGGTTCTCAAGACGGGATCCCGGTATCATCAGACACATCCAAAGCTTGTCGCCAAGCTTACCACTGCCACGGAACTTGCTGCCACCGCCGAGAAGGCCAAACCAAAAATAACCTTACCCGACGCCTACAAAGACTTCGCTCCCGTATTCGCCAAGAATCAGCCAACTCCCTTCCTCCCTCTAGACCCTACGACCACAAAATCAACGTCAAAGACTCGTTCACCCCAAAAATCGGCAAACTCTACCCGCTCACCCCAGACGAAAAGAAGGCAACTGAAGATTTCCTTGATGAAAATCTCGCTGCTGGCAAGATTCGCCCCTCGAATTCCCCTCAAGCATCGCCCTTCTTCTTCGTTAAGAAAAAGGATGGCAAACTCCGCCCCTGTCAAGACTACCGCTACCTCAATGAACACACCGTCCGCGACGCCTACCCACTCCCTCTGATCTCTGATCTTCTGGATAAACTCAAGGGAGCTCGCGTATTCACCAAGTTCGACATACGATGGGGATACAACAACGTACGTATCAAGGACGGGCACCAATGGAAGGGTGCCTTCCTCACACACAAAGGCCTTTTTGAACCTATGGTCATGTTCTTCGGCATGACCAATTCCCCAGCAACATTCCAGCATTTCATGAATGACTCCTTCCGTAACATGATCGCCGAAGGGTGGTTAGTAATCTATATGGATGACCTCCTCATCTTTTCTCCAGACGACGCCACCCACACTGTTACGATTCATCGTGCTGGGCATGTTCTCCTCCTTTTCCTTTCCTTTGTCTTTGCGCGTATACTCACACTTCCGCTCTTCTCCGGTTGCCCACGCCAACCCTTTACCCTTGTCCCTTGGCTCTCCAAGGTCTCTCACACATACATCATCGTATTTACATGTTCTTGTGCACTTATCTCCCTCATGCTGCCTTATTGCACACATGTTTCACCTTCTTTTGCCACATGCACCGGCACGTTCAAATTCCCTTCCCACACGTGGTTCTATCACATTCTCCCTTGTTCTTTCACATTCTAACGCCGCTTCCCACGCCGGCCCTTAACCTATACCCTTGACCCTGTGACATTACTGTCACATGTCTCCTTTCACTATATATACCAGTCGATCTGGCCTTATGCCCCTTAACTCGATTCTACCTACGACATTCTGCCTAGCACCTCCGCTATGAGACTTGTCAATAAAGACCTTCGAGTTCACCCTTGAACCCCCCGCCGTCGGCAAGACGCCCACGGTTGACCCCCTCGACTCGACCCCGCATCTCCTGGACGCCGCCCCACCGTAGGACATCCCACGGCCGATCACCTCTGTTTCCCGCTAGGAGGATAACAGTAGGTCTACGCTCGACCTTACCCAGGCCAAGCGTAACACACACCAAATGCACTCGCCGTGTCCTTCAACGAATGACTGATCTCGACCTCCACCTCAAGTTGGAAAAATGCCAGTTCGCTGTTCCCGAAGTGGAATATCTCGGGATGATCATTAAGGAAGGACAACTCGCTATGGACCCTGTCAAGCTAGACGGAATCACCAAGTGGCCTATGCCACAGAAAGTCAAAGATGTCCGGTCCTTCCTAGGTTTCGCTAATTTCTATAGGCGTTTCATCCCAGAATACTCCAACATCGCCCGCCCACTTATCGACCTCACTAAGAAAACAATGCCTTGGACCTGGGCATCCGCCCAGCAAACCACCTTCGAGCAACTCAAAGAGTTGTTCCTTCGTAAGCCCGTCCTATTTATGCCTGATATCTCTTGCCCCTTTGCCATGGCCACCGACGCCTCTAAATACGCATCGGGGGGAATTTTACTTCAAACTGATGCGAACGGGGATTGGCACCCCTGTTCCTACTTATCTCAATCTTTCTCCTCCTCAGAACGCAACTACGATATTCACGACCGGGAGCTCTTGGCCGTTATACGCGGTTTCAAAGCCTGGAGGCAATACCTCCATGGCTCCCCCTTCCCCGTCAAGGTCTTCTCAGATCACAAAAATCTCACTTACTTCCGTCGCCCCCAAGACCTCAACCGACGACAAGCCCGCTGGCTCCTTGACCTTGCCAATTATGATTACTCTATCACCCACGTCCCCGGTACTCAACTCGCCGGCCCCGACGCCCTCTCTCGCCGTCCTGACCTCCTCCCTCGCACCGACTCCGATAACATTGGGGTAACCCTTCTCCCTGATGCCCTCTTCGTCCGCATCATCGACTCTGCCCTCTCCAATCACATCGCCTCCGCCTCCTCCTCTGATGACCTCGTCCTCCATAAACTCCAGGAGCTCGATGGCTCCCTTCCCCCTGCCCTCCGCTCTCACCTAGCCGACTGGCAATTCTCCGACAGCGTCCTCCAGTACCAAGGATGCGTCTATGTTCCTCCCAACCGTGACCTTCGCCGTGCTATTGTCCAGCGCTCTCATGACCACGACTCCGCCGGTCATCCCGGCTACCTTAAAACCCGTCAACTTGTTGCCTCCGAGTTCTGGTGGCCCGGTCTTGCCTCGTTTGTTCGCTCTTACATTGACGGCTGTTGTTACGCGTGGCCGTGGGTATGATCGCGCATAGACCTACTAATGCCTAGCAGGGTCGAGGGATCCGGTTGTTTGTGTCGACGACGACGTAGTACCAGCCGTGGGGTTGCTGGGTCGATAGTACCGTCAAGGGTATTGATGGGTCTAAGGGTAAACTGCTGTCTAGCTTGACTAGCGGGTCAAAGGTTCGAGGGTAAGACACGCGAAGGTGGGCGAGCTGTAATGTGAAGTGTTCACTTAATAGTAGAACGAAGACTATGGAGTAAAGGCAAGTGGATTGCTAGTGCTAACTAGGCGACAAGCCGTAGGTAGAACTAAGCTAAGGAGAAAAGGGAATGACCCTGTTGAAGGGTCTATATAGTAAAGTAAAAGCGTGACAGTTACGTGTCACAGTGGTTAAGGGCTGGCGTGGGAAGCGGCGTTAGAAATAGAAGGCCAATGGCAAAACCACGCATGAGAAAGAGATGTTAAGGGCTGGCGCATACGGCGTGAGAAGAGCAGAAGATGAAGAGTACCTGCGCAGTGGAGGAGTAAGCACGCTTATGAGGTGTATGGAATGTCGTGGAACGACATGGAAGGAACAAGGTAAAGCATGAGAAACGAAGAGTATTAGTTCGATATTGACAAAAAGGAAAAAGTGTTCGTCCTGCGAGTGAATCGTAATAGCTGTGCCGTGTGTCAGCGCAACAAAGCAAACACTCACCCTTCGTTCCCCCCCCTCGTTCCTATCCCATCCTCGTGCTCTCGTCCTTTCCAGCAGATCTCCTGCGATCTCATCACCAACCTCCCGCTCTCCAGGGGATTTGACTCGTTATTGGTCGTGGTGGACCACGGCCTTACTAAGGGGGTAATACTTTGCCCTACAAAGAAATCCATCACCACCGAGGGCGTAGCAACGCTCTTTTTCCACAAAGTTTATCTCTGCTTCGGCCTTTACAAGAAAGTCATCTCTGATCGCGGCCCACAATTCACCTCCGCCTTTGCCAAGGAACTCGGCCGCCTCCTCAACTACGATCTTTCCCTCTTCACAGCCTATCACCCCCAGACCGATGGAGAAACTGAACGTGTCAACCAAGAAGTCGAGACCTATCTTCGTATCTATTGCGGAAATCTCCCCTCTACCGGGTCCGAACACATCTCCCACGCTGAATTCACCCATAATCACCGACCTCACTCCGTCACCGGCAAATCCCTGTTTTACCTCATGATGGGATATGAACCCCGCACCCTTCCCTCAGTGATCGCCGAAACCAACATCCCCGCTGTTGAATCCCGTCTCAAAGAACTCTCCACTCTTTAGGATGAAGCCCTCGCATCCCATGAACTTGTGCGACAAGTCATGGCATCCAGGTCTAAGTCAAAATTCGTGCCTTTCGAGAAAGGGCAGCGAGTTTGGCTGGAGGCCAGGAACCTTAAAAGGTCCGTCCAAGATCCGAAGTTCGCCGCAAAACGCGAAGGCCCCTTCGTTATCTCTGACATCATCTCCCCTGTTTCCTATCGCCTCTAACTCCCATGAACGTGGAAAATCCATAACACGTTCCACACTTCTCTGTTATCACCCTATTGCGAAAACGACGTACACGGCCCGAACTTCCCGACACCGCCTCCGGATCTTGTCGAAGGACAAGAGGAATATGAAATAGAACAGATCGTACGGCATCGAGATATGCTGTCGGCCCGTCAATATCTGATCTGATGGAAAGGGTACTCCACCGAAGAAGACTCTTGAGAACCTGAGCGGAACTTAAAACATTCGTCAGAGTTATTGGAGGATTATAAAAGACGACACCCCCGCGC
>JBBPTX010001453.1:0-10150 GCA_038094595.1 Pulveroboletus aff. annulatus
CCCCTGTGTCTGGCACAGTGTCTAGGTCGGGTTTTCCCTTGATAAGATAAAGGAAGCATCCTTATGCGCAGAGTAAAGATGAAAAATATATAGCTGTAACACAGTGGTTCTGGAATTGAGCGTTGTACTCAGTTAATGAGGGGGAGTAACTGCCATTTTTGGTGGCGATCATATGAGTCATGGTTAACCAGGTGATTGCATTGCCTGTGGTATCATAATGTTTAAATGCTGTGATAAAGGCGTCTCAAAAGTCGAACCAAGAACCCATTGAGATCGAGCCATCAGCTGCGATCTGTTACAGCTATATATTTTTCATCTTTACTTAGCGCATAACGAACACTTCCTTTATCTTATCAAGGGAAAACCCGACCTAGACACTGTGCAAAGACACAGGGATCTACGGGCCCTTCACGATCTGTGGGCTTTCTCCTTCACTCCTTCACTTTCATCCTACAGATCACAGAACGTATTTAATTACCGTGATCATTGCAGACTTTCACACAGTCACCCACATTACTGCAATGTGATCCCTTATATTTAATTACCGTTGACATCCTTCCATTCTACCACCCGCAGCAGATCAATGGCTGGATACCCAATGTACTTATTAATCTCCGTTACAGGCTGACTCCTCATGTCAATCATGTTGGGCCTAGGGGATGGACTTATGTAGATACGTATCTAGATCGATGCACAACATGTATCTACATGTAGAATAGTATATAAAGCGAGACTGGACGGAGCTCAGTCTCTAGTCTAGTTCTCTTGTTCCCTGCCTACAAAGCATCCCTCATAAGATAGTTCTTCCACTCGACGTTTAGAGATAGTGATTGCCCTGCAAGATTGTAGTCGCAACACGATCTTTGATGCTCGAAAGGTGTTGGCCCATGTAAGGGCAGAACCCTTAGCCATATATGAGAGGGCGAATGCAATTCACTTAGGGTCAGTGGTGTATACTTTGGCATTAACATTGAGGTAGAAGGCTACTGAGTCAAGCCACTGTTTGGCTGTCTTGTAATTACCATTGTACTTTTCTGATGTGCTGATGCGAAGTTCAAGGGGTTTAGTAGTTATGGGGGATGGAGGACAGGGAATCGGTGGAAAGATATGGCCAGTCTGACGTTTGAGTGTCAGGGATGAAGGTGTTTGAGGATGGGGTATCTGTACAGAAGTAGAAAAAGTATGGGCTAGATTGCAAGTATCTTGTTCTTCGTCTGAGTCTAATAAAGGCTCGTCAGGGTCTTTGTCCCAATATGCTGGGTTGGGATCGTCAGGGGTGTCAGAGGAGTCAGAGTGAGTAGCACGTGGAGGTTCTCGAGGGTTCCAATGTGGATCAGTGGTGCAAGTGTTTTGGTGAGAAGCTATGGTGGGCAGCGTACGTAATAGTACCTGGACAAGAGAGGAGCTTAGTTCTTTTGTTATGCATGGCCTTTGGTAAGGTCATGTGTAAACCTACTAACACCTAGCAGGGTCAAGAGTTCGGTCATTCGTGTTGACAATGACTTAGGACCAGCCACAGGGATGCTGGGTCAAAGGTGTTGTCAAGGGCATCAATGGGTCGAAGGTACCGCTGTCTAGCTTGACTAGCAGATCATAAGGTCGAAGGTTCTAGACACACAAAGGTGGAGGGGCCATTTGAGTGAAGCATTCACTTAATAGTAGAACAAAGACTGAGGAGGGGAGACTAATGGATTGCTAGTACTAACTAGGCAATAAGCCATAGATAGAACTAAGCTAAGAAAAGGAGAAGAGTGACCCTGTTGAAGAGTTTTATAATGATAGGTGGGTGTGACAGTTACATGTCACAATGAATGAGGGCCAGCATAAGAAATGGCAATAGAATGTGAAGGAATATCATAGAACCCATATGTGAGAGAAAGAGACTAAGGGCTGGCACATACAGCGTGAGAAGAGCGGAATAGAAATGAGTACCTGCACAATGGAGGATAAGCATGCTTATGAGATGTATGGAATGTCGTAGAATGATATGGAAGGCTATAAGCTAAGCATGTGAAATGAAAGGTTTAGTCCGATAGTGAAAGAAAAAGAAAAGTGTTTGTCCTGTGAGTAAATCATAACAAGATTAATGGCTCACTTCCCCCTGTGGCTTGCTCCCACCTTTCCAACTGGCAATACTGTGACAGTGTTCTCCACTACCAAGGCTGTGTCTATGTCCCTTCCGGCCATGACCTTCACTGTGCTGTCGTCCAACGCTCCCACAATCATGCCTCTACTGGCCACCCTGGCTATCTAAAAACCTACCAACTTATTACCAGTGAGTTTTGGTGGCCTGGTCTCGCTTCCTTCGTTCACTTCTATGTTGACAGCTGTGCCATGTGCCAGCGCAACAAGTTGAACACCCACCATACGACTCCCCCACTCATCCCAATTCCTTCCTCCTGCTTCTGCCCATTTCAGCAGATCTCTTGCGATCTCATCACTGATCTCCCAGTATCTGGGGGATTCGACTTATTATTGGTCGTGATGGACCATGGCTTTACTAAGGGGGTAATTCTTTGCCCTACTAAGAAATTCATCACCGCCGAAGGTATAGCAGTGCTCTTTTTCCACAAAGTCTACCTCCATTTCAGCCTCTACAATAAAATCATCTCCAATCAAGGACCACAATTGTTGCGACTACAATTCCTTGCAGGCAATCACTATCTAAATGTCGAGCGAAGAGACTATCTTATAAGGGACACTTTGTAGGCAGTGGACAAGAGAACTAGACTGGAGACTGAGCTCCGTCCAGTCTTGCTTTATATACTATTCTACTTGTAGATACATGTTGTGTATCGATCTAGATACGTATCTATAAGTGTCTATCCCCTAGACCCAACATGATCGACATGAGGAATCAGCCTGTAACGGAGATTAATAAGTTCATGAGGTTACCAGCTGTTGATCTGCTGCAGGTGGGTAGAATGGAAGATGTCAACGGTAATTAAAGATAAGGGATCACATCACAGTGGTGGGGTGACTGATGTAAGGTCTGTGATGATCACGATGTATTAAATACGTGTGTGTGATCAGTGTGGCGAAAGTGAAGAGGTGAAGCCTACTGATCTAGAAGGGCCCGTAGATCCCCTGTGTCTAGCACAGTGTCTAGGTCGGGTTTTCCCTTGATAAGATAAAGGAAGCGTCTGTATGCGCTAAGTAAAAGTGAAAAATATATAGCTGTAACAACAATTTGCCTCCACCTTTGCCAAGGAGCTTGGCCACCTCCTGAACTATGACCTCTCCCTCTCCACCATGTACCACCCACAAATTGACAGCGAAACTGAATGTGTTAACCAGGAGGTTGAGATGTACCTCCACATTTATTGTGGAGACCACCCTTCTATTTGGTCCAAACATGTTTCCCACACTGAATTCACGCACAACCACCACCCCTACTCTGTCACTGGCAAGTCCCCATTTTACCTCATGATGGGATATGAACCTTGTGCCCTTTCCTCGGTGATTGCCAATATCAAAATCCCCACTGTCAAATCCCACCTCAAAAAGCTAACCACTCTGTAAGAAGAAGCCCTAGCATCCCATGAGCTTGCACACCAAGTCATGGCATCCCGGTTTAAGTCAAAATTTGTACCCTTTGAAAAAGGACAGTGAGTTTGGCTGGAGGCCAGGAATTTTAAAAGGTCTGTCCAAGATTCGAAGTTCACTGCAAAATATAAAGGCTCCTTCATTATCTCTGATGTCATTTCCCCTGTTTCCTATCACCTCTGACTTCCACAAACATGGAAAATACACAACACATTCCACACTTCATTGTTATCACCCTATCATGAAAACAACGTCCATGGCCCAAACTTCTCCACACCACCTCCGGATCTTGTCGAAGGACAGGAAGAATATGAAATTGAGCAAATCATATGGCATCGAGACATGCCATTGGCCCGTCAATACCTGATCCGATGGAAAGGGTACTCCACGGAAGAGGAATCCTAGGAACCCGAGTGGAACTTGAAACATTCATTGGAGTTACTTAACAATTATAAAAGACAACACCCCTGCACCTTTGTTCTCTCACCCACATCTCCACCACAGCACAAATAAACCCACTCCACCTTCTCCTAATGGCCATCGAATTTGCCCATGTCAATACCCCTGCTGCTGCACCCTTCATGAACCCCAACACCATCCACCTTCTGTTACACGTGGCCGTGGGTATGGTCGCGCGTAGACCTACTAATGCCTAGTAGGGTCAAGGGTTCAGTCGTTCGTGTTGATGATGATGCTTGGGCCAGCTGTGGGGGTGCTGGATCGAAGGTACCGTCAAGAGTGTTGATGGGTCTAGGGTTAACCGCTGCCTAGCTTGACAGTCGGGTCAGAGATTCGGAGTAAGGACACACGAAGGCGGGCAAGCCGTAGTGTGAAGCGCTCACTTAATGGTAGAGCGAAGACACAAGGAGTAAAAGGACAATGGATTGCTAGTACTAACTAGGCGACAAGCTGTAGGTAGAACTAAGCTAAAGAGAAAAGACGAGAGGCCCTGTTAAAGGGTTTATATAAAGATGTAAAGATGTGACAGTTATGTGTCACAATGGTTAAGGGCCGGCGTGGGAAGCGGCGTTAGAATGAAGAGGCCAATAGCAAAACCACACATGAGAAAGAAATGTTAAGGGCCGGCGTATACGGTGTGAGAAGATTAGAAGAAAAGGAGTACCTGCACAGTGGAGGATAGGCACACTTATGAGATGTATGGAATGTCGTAGAACAACATGGAAGGGATGAGGTTAAGCATGAGAAATGGAAAGTATTAGTCTAAAAGAGAAAGTAAAGAAAAAGTGTTCGTCCTGCGAGCGAATCGTAACACCTTCCTGCTACAGACTCTGAGAGGGTCTCTCCTACTCACCCTGCCACCCCTCAACCTGTCAACTTCACCACTCTTGTTGGTGATGTTCCCCAGTCCCACATCTCCCCTGTCTCAGGCTGTTACAGCTATGTATTTTTCACCCTTGCATACAAATGCATTCTTTATCTTATAAAGGGAAAACCCGACTTAGACACTATGCTAGACACAGGGGATCTACAGGCCCTTCTAGATCTGTGGGCTTCACCTTCACCTTTACCTCTTCACCTTTCACCCCATAGATCACAGCACATATTTAACACATTGTGATCATCACAGACCTCACATTAGTCACCTCATCACTATGATGTGATCCCTTATTTTAATTACTGTTGACACCTTCCATTCCACCCACCCACAGCAGATCAACGGCTGGTAACCTCATGTATATATTAATCTCTGTTACAGGCTGACTCCTCATGTCGATCATGTTGGGCCTAGGGGATGGACTTATGTAGATACATATCTAGATTGGTACACAAACATGTATCTACACACAGAATAGTATATAAATAAGATTGGACAGAGCTTAGTCTCCAGTCTAGTTCTTCTGTTTAAACTGCCTACAAAGCATCTCTCAGAATCCTCTCAACATCTAAGCAGACAGTGATTGCCTACAAAGATTGTAGTCGCAACATAGGTAGGATTCAATCCTCACCAATGTTTACACCTCTGCCCTATCAGGAACCTTCTTCTGGGCCCCCCCTCATTCCTAGGCATCCATCGTCCCCAGCTCATCCATGCACCCAGCTCAGACTTCCTTGTTGTCCACTCTGAATGGGATACCCAGATGCCCCTAGACATCTCCGCTCATCAACACATTAACTGCCTCCAAGAGGAATACTTTACTGATGAGAATTATGTTCATTTTCATATGCTTATGTCTGATGACTGCCTCTATGTTCCCATTAGTGTTTATTCTTCAGATGGTTCCCCTATTTACACTTGGTTCAAAACTGCAATGCAGTTGAACCACATCACTGCCTTCATCTCTGGCTCAGGTCCAATCTTTCCTCACACAACCTTTGGTAGGACTATGCAGGACTTCATCTATCACACACACTACCAGTTATACTCTCATGCCTTCCAATTGGGTTACGATACCTTTCTCCTTGATGTTGATAGCCACTTCCAAGATCTCACCACTGCGGGTCAAGGACTTGGGAATGAAGTCCTGAGAGATGGATCACCAATCCACAGGCAGATCCTCAACGACTGGTGGACTGGTCATAACAGCCGAGACTGAGTTTACCTAGAACATCCTTGCTTCAACTAGTGGTGTTTCCAGTGCAATTGTCTCAGGCACACCCAATTATCCTGTCAGCAGCATGTCTGCATGAGGTGCCTCCGATGAGCACCTGGCCACTCACTTGCCTGCTGTCTGAGTCCCTCACATCCTTTCACCTCTCGCCTCACCTCACCTCATCCTCCCTCTTCGTCCACTTCTACACCACACCAACCCCAAGCCACGTTCCACAATGGACAAGTTGTCTGTCGAACCACACCTCACTGCACCTCTCGTCAATCTTCCTCCTCCTCCAAAAATTCTTATCACCCCATGCCATCCTCCCCCCGTACCCCCTCTCCTTACAAGGATGGAGACGAGTTAGATGATGTCGGCTATGCTAACATCACTGGTTCCCTGGGACCCACCTTCAGGGAATTGTAAGAAATCCTTGCCATAGCTTTGGGTTACTAAGGGGGTAATGTTACGATTCACTTGCAAAACAAACACTTTTTCTTCACTTATGATATTGGACTAACATTTTCTTTTCTCACACTTAACCTCATTCATTCCACAATATTCTACGATGTTCCATATCTCTTGTAAGCATGACTATTCCCTCACTGCACAGATACCCCTTTTCTTCTGCTCTTCTCACGCCGACTGTGCCAATCCTTAACATCTCTTTCTCATGCGTGGTTTCTCTATTGTTCTTCCCATTTCTAACATCACTTTCCACGCTGGCCCTTAATCACTGTGACACATAACAGTTACACTTTTGCCTTACTATATAAACCCTTCAACAGAGCCCTTCATTTCTCTTCCTTAGCTTAGTTCTACCTATGGCTTGTTGCCTAGTTAGCACTAGCAATCCACTTGCTTTTTACTCCTAAGTCTCCATTCTACTATTAAGTGAATGCTTCACACTTGGCTCGTTGCCTTTATGTGTCATTGAACTCTTGAACCTCCGACCCACTTTCAAGCTAGGGAGCGGTTACCCTTGACCTGTTAACACCCTTGACAGTACCTTGACCCAGCATCCCCACAGCTGGCCCTACATCATCGTATACACGAATGACTGAACCTTCGACCCTACTAGGCATTAGTAGGTCTACATGTGACTTCACCCAAGCCATGCATAATAGCATCTACGTGAATGAATTCAATGGTCATAAGTAAGAGATGGAAAGGATTTATCTGCAGTGTGGTGGGTGAGCAGATGAAAGAGAGAAGATGTGAGGGTTGCATCTTTTATAATTCCATAGGAGCTCCAATGAATGTTTTAAGTTCTGCTCCGGTTCTCAAGAGTCTTCTTTGGCCGAATATCCTTTCCATTGGATCAGGTATTGGCATGTCAGAATGAGCAAGCATGTGTGTGGCTGTCGGTCAGTATGAACATAGTTACATAGAGACATTCATACTCCTTTTCTTCTTTTTTATTCTTTGTTCTTTGTCTGTCGCCTCAACTACGGTATCTAGAATAGTCGTAATATATACCTGTCTTGAGTACAGATCATCTCAGTCTGTTGCAGCTGAGCACAACTGAGGTGAGATCCCTTCTTCCATATCACAAACAATATCTAACTGTACATAGTCTATCTCATACAGGTAAATACATATAGTCTGTTGCAGCTGAGCACGACTGAGTCTATCTCATATAGGTTATGAGCCCTGAGCTAAACCTCTAAAGCCAAATCTATCATACCATATTGTTCTGCCACCGCTATGTCAACCTCTGTCCTGATTACCACTTGTTACGCATGGCCGTTGTTACATGTGGCCGTGGGTATGGTCGCGTGTAGACCTACTAACACCTAGCAGGGTCAAAGAGTTTCTGTTGTTCATGTCAACGACGACATTGGACTAGCCGTGGGGTTGCTGGGTCAAGGATACCATCAAGGGTGCTGACGGGTTGAAGGGTTAACCATTGCCTAGCTTGGCAGACGGATCAGAGGTTCAAGGTAAAGACACATGGAGGCGGGTGAGCCGTAGTGTGAAGCGCTCACTTAATGGTAGAGCGAAGACTCAAGGAGTAAAGGTGATGGATTGCTTGTGCTAACTAGGTGATAAACCGTAGGTAGAACTAAGCTAAGGAGAAAAGACGAGGGGCCCTGTTGAAGGGTTTATATAGAAAAGCAAAAGCGTGACAGTTATGTGTCACAATGGTTAAGGGGCTGGCATGGGAAGTGGCATTAGAAAGAAGAGGCCAATAGCAAAACCCACACATGAGAAAGAAACATTAAGGGCCGGCGCATACAGCGTGAGAAGATCAGAAGGAAAAGAGTACCTGCACAGTGAAGGATAAACGCGCTTATGAGATGTATAGAATGTTGTAGAACAACATGGAAGGAATGAGGTTAAGCGTGAGAAACGAAGAGTATTAGTCCGAAAGAGAAAGTAAGGAAAAAGTGTTCATCCTGCGAGCAAATCGTAACAGCCGTGGGTATGGTCGCATGTAGACCTACTAACACCTAGCAGAGTCGAGGGCTTGGTCATTCGTATATATGACGACATGGGGACCAGCTGTGGGGATGCTGGGTTGAGGGGTACTGTCGAAGGTATCGACAGATTCGAGGTAACCACTGTCTAGCTTGACGAGCGGATTAAAGGTTCAAGAGTAGAGACACACAAAGGTGGGCAAGCCGTAGTGTGAAGCGCTCACTTAATGATAGAGCAAAGACTCAAGGAGTAATGGCAATAGATTGCTAGTACTAGCTAGGTGACAAGCCATAGGTAGAACTAAGCTGAGGAAGAGAGATGAAGAGCCCTGTTGAAGGGTTTATATACTGAAGTAAAGTGTGACAGTTACGTGTCACAATAGTTAAGGGCCAGTGTGGGAAACAGCGTTAGAAATAGAGAGACCAATAGCAAAACCACGCATGAGAAAGAGACATTAAGGGCCAGCACATACGGTGTGAGAAGATCAGAAGAAAAGGAGTACCTACATAGTGGAGGATAAGCACGCTTACGAGGTGGATGGAATGTCATGGAACGACATGGAAGGAGTGAGGTTAAGCATGAGAAAGGAAAAGAGTTAGTCCGATATCATAAGTAAAGAGAAAGTGTTTGTCCTGTGAGTAAATTGTAACACCACTGATACATTATCCAACAACATGCCTAAGCTCGATGTCAAAGGCACAAACTGGGCCATCTTTGTCTTCTGTTTCCAAGTTGCAGTTGAAGCCAAGGAATTGTGGGGCCATTTTGATGGCACCACTACATGTCCTTCCACATCATCACCACCCACAATGGCCAATACCACTGCAATGAATAAATGAAAGAAGAATGAGAGTCTCGCAAAGCACCTACTTACCCAGCGAATCCCTGATTCCACTGCTCTCCATGTCCACATTCTTGCTAGTGTTGAGGCTATGTGGAAAGAGATCAAACATGAGTACACTGAAAAAGGGATCTATGCCCAGATCGATCTTCATGCTCAATTCCTCAATTCATGCTTTTAAAAGGGAACTGAGGTCTGCCACTTCCTCAATGGCCTACGTACTAAATGGGAGGAACTTGCATCAGTCGGTGTCACTATTGATGAAAAGGATTACTGCTCGACTATCATCAAGTCACTTTCAAATGGCCTTGCAAATTTCACATCCAGTCAACTGGCCACCACTCACCTCCATAGCACCTCCAAAATGATCAATCCTGATATATTGATCTCAATCATTATTGAGGAAGCTGAATGTTAGAAGGCAAGAGGACATGGAAAAGAAAAGAGTGATACCAAAGAATGAGATGAAGCTATGGCAGTGGGGTCATCAAATGGAAAGGGTTCAGGTAAATGGAAAGGATAGTACTTATACCACAGTGGTGGAGCTGGAGTCATGAAGGATAACTCCTGCTGGATTTGTGTTGCGACTACAATTTCTTGCAGGCGATCACTATCTAAACGTCGAGAGGGGAGACTATCTTATGAGGATGCTTTGTAGGCAGTGGACAAGAGAACTAGACTGGAGACTGAGCTCCGTCCAGTCTCGCTTTATATACTATTCTACGTGTAGATACATGTTGTGTACCGATCTAGATACATATCTACATAAGTCCATCCCCTAGGCCCAACA
>JBBPTX010001454.1:0-10147 GCA_038094595.1 Pulveroboletus aff. annulatus
GGGTACTACATACACGTTGTGACGGGATCACTAAATGTTAGCGTCACGACTGAGTCCAGTAGCGTCACGGACAATTGAGCACTAAATATCAGTGTCTGGAAATTGACGCTATCAAGCAGCGTCCCTCGCATCAATGACGTGGTCATTAGTATTTTAAACAACAGCGCCCGGGACGCTAAATACTATCTATTTTTCTTTTTGTAGTGGCAAGGTACTAACGATAGAAGTGATTTAGCTTCAAGTGCGGCGCTGTCTCCATTCTCGCCTTGACTTGAATCAATGCCATTATAGGTCCATGGATCAATAGACTAGGGCTCTAATCGACTGCGTGGTGGCCGAGGCTGTTCTTCTCGCTGACAAGTTTTTTATAGATCAGTGTAATTGTGACGGTATAATTCGCAGGCAATGCCCTCGTCATCCCAGGCTAATCCGTGGCAGTTCAAGCTGATAAAACCCAGACATAAACTTGCACGCCCCAGAGCGTCGTCTGGATCATGTCTTCCGAGCCCAGCGGCCTGGCGTCTGTTGTTGAGCTTCTTGTTCTAAACAACTTTATATCTGGTGAGTTTGCTCGCGACTCGACATGACGATAAACCTCATAGAGCGATCGCGATTGCACAGTTACAATAATGACTATTGTCGTATATGATTATAGTGAGTTATATGTTCTCCTAGCTTCAGAACGACTATTGAAACCCTTTCCTTGCAGTCCTCACTTTGTCGAGAGAGGTATTTAGCTCCTTCAAGCTTCTATAACTTGCTTCCACAGCAACAATCTGCATAGATAGACTACATTTGGGTGAGCAACCCCACCAAGTTACCAAGCAAACATCAATATTTTTTTACGGTCCCACTACATAGTGCAGGCCCTGGACCTGGGTTTCCACCCTGTTTGTTCTTGTGGGTCCTCACGGGATATTCCAGTACATGTGCCGTAATAAGCTGACATTTCATCAGTCTCGTTATTTGGGAATCTATATAGCCATGTAGGTTATGCTTGCTGCAAATATGCTTTGACATAGTTAATCCCGAACAGAACTAATGCACTCAGTATGTTTGAGTGCATACATACATCAAGATTAATTTAACTGACTGATGGTATTGCATCGCAGTCGGTACTAGTTCCTACGTACACAGTCCACCGGAAGTGAGTTTTTCTGGCCATTATGTTTTGCCTGTTAATGATCCTGCTATGATAGGTGTACGTACGCAGTACTTCAGAAACCTATATCATTATATGCTGACGGAATAATAATTGACTAGGTGTAAGCATATCCATTCACTGTACTCCAAAACATCAGAATGAAAGGCACAACTGCTTCGTTCTAAAGGTACTATAATCATTTTGGCATGCAATTGGGTATCTGCTGTATTTTTCGCTGCTTCCGAGTGTGAGTTGATGCGTTTCAAGTTGTATTTCCTTTTCCTTGATATCCAACAGTGGTCATGATCCTACGTATATATGCAATGTGGAATCGATCCAGGGCAATCCTTAGTGCTCTCTTAGTCATTTATGTGCCACAAATTATCCTGGCCATGGTCGTAGCAGGTATTTATCAAAGTCGTGATCTTGGCATCTCGCGTGAGTTGGGCCACATGTGATCCTGACTCGGAGCGGCTAACCCTACGTCTTCTTCCAACATGTCTTTTAGTTGTCCAAGTCCTTGATTTTTCATTTTGCTTATATGCGACCGATCCTTCTCTCAACGGATTATCTACTTCGATTCCTCGATCTATCCTCAGTGGGGTGCTTTTAAGTCTTGCTGTTTTCCGAACCTTGAGGGAATCAATTGAGATGTACAGAGCGACGGGGCGATGGCAACCCAACAGGTATATGAAGATCTTCGTGAGGGATGGTATCCTTTTTTTTATTCTGTATGTCACCTGTTCTCATCCTTGTTTCTTCCGCTGACTGCACAAATCTGCTATTCAGGAGCATGCTCAATTACACCGTACTATTCAAGTACCAAAGTACGTCGTCCGCCCAGGCCACCTCAATGCTCCTTGTGCAAAGTCTCGGATGCCTCTATTACGGCCCTTTCATCCCTCATTTAGTCATCAGCATACGGGAACTTTACGATCAAGAACTTCGTGGCCACTGGCGAGGAGTTGACACTGGATTTGGTATACTATCATATACCCCCGGTGCGAACACAACCGTCACGCTATCTACAATCGCATTTGCAAATGATGTTTCGGGGCAGGATCTGGCAGTGGGTGGGGATACAGAGGGCCCTGAATCGGAGTTTGAGAGAATTAGACTCGAGGTGATCGGAAGTGGTGCAGTTTAAGACTGGATTTTCCGCTGGTATAATCGGATGATGATTAATGACGCTATCCTCAGATACCAATTTGCTGTGAATCGTCTTTAGCACCTCGTTTAAGTCCGGACTCACAAGCTAGCTGCCACATGTTCACCATATTAGATGGGTGTTGGGGGTTGGCTATTCACATCAGCCTACGCTAACATCCTTGGCGCTAGGACCTTGCTTCCAGGAGATGGCTGGTAAAACAGTCTGAACAGACTCTTGTTGAAGTCTGGTACACAAATCCGAAATGCTGTCAGAGTCGGAGACACATGGGCATCATCGATTCATGATCATTCACCCACGCATTATAATTGTCCACTGGCAGGCACATAAATCCCTCCGAGAATTGTCGCGCGCCAAGCTTAGGAATAACACAGGCTCATGTATTCGCACTCGCAACCGTCTGAACACCTCGAGGGAAGCATAACACGCCTTTGCACGAAATGCTACACCTTCCACATTCATTCTCATCGAACTACCATCATCCATACCCTGCTGTCCTGTATGGACATGACAATATCAAGGAGTGTCTACTCCTCAACAGAAATTTTGAGTTTGGCTACGACACATGTTAAGTTGGATCGAATAAAAAGGTATGGATACTCACTCATTGACAATGCCACACTCGCCACGACGTTCAGTGTCGCGCTGCTCCGCGTTGGGAGATGAGCTGGGCAGAGCAGCTGCAACGGTGATCATGCCGAGGAGCGCAAACGCGAGCTTGTTGAATAACATGGTATAAAAGAAGATGCGATGTAACTGGTTGTGTTGGGGAGGTAAGAAAGCTTGGGCAGTCCAAGGGTTTTTAAAGCTCACAAGTTGTTTTCTTCAAGAGCAGATGTGTCGTTTACGTCAAGAGTGGAGCACGGGCAGTTTGCCACCCAGGCTCGGCACGCCCAGTTGTGTCATGATCACGGAATTTGGTCAAATTTGCCGGCAACAAATGTTTAAGCAACTTGAAGACCCTGACCTGGTGCGTGCAGGCCAACCTGGCTAGGCGAGCTTTACAGCCTGATGAGGACGAAAAGAGCGGCACAAGAGTACTTACAGCGAAGAAAGGGAAAGGCTCTGATGATGCTTACTGAGCACAGTGGCAATCGGCGAGACTCGTCAGCTCTTGCAGATTCAGCAGGCGGGTGCCAAGCCCGAGCACTGCCAATGATTAGTTTGATTGTTCGAACTTGGAAGGAAACGGAATAAACTGACATAAAGCAAAGCGTGATTTCGCCACTCTGCACGCCTACCGACATCGCAATATAACCTGAAACAATTGCCAGTGTTCCTTCAAGTTGCTTCTCGAGATGAACTCTGCTGGAAATTCTAGCGTGATCATGAGGCTAAAATATTAGGTTAAAAAGAGATAAAGTTAAGTCTGACCAAAAACATTGGGGTTGATTATTGGCATAGGAAGTGGCAAAGGTGAGCATCGACGAAATGTGGATGATACTTCAAGTTGCCGCACATCTAATTCGAGCTCGCCATTTTCCCGATATAAGACCGTCCGACTCTGGTTGTCTGGATCCGTCACGATACACTGGCAGCATCGGCCACCTGGTGCTCGTGGACCGCGGAGAACTTTGGCACAGGTTCCCTAAGAAGCAGGAATACAAAGAGCCTGCAACTCACCCCCGGCCCGTGTGTCACACAATTGCAGTCAGCATCGGAAGCCCAACTTGAAGGCTCTTATAATATTACGTATGCTTCCTAGCAAGTCCGGGCTCGCGTAGAAGAGCAGCAGTCGAGGCAAAGGCTGTGTTATAGGGATGGCTAGCTGCTGCCGGAAAATCGTTGTGAGTGCAGATTAGCATGGAAGTACGACCTGGGCGTTTTGAGCAAGTTGAAACCGATGTTCCCCAGCATCGTCGCTGCGTCGGTTACATATCGTTCGATTCTAGTCAATATTCTGTAACACGGATCACCTGTGGTAGGGCTTTTGTGTCATAGCGGGTTGTGCGTATCGTTATTCACGCTAGTTTAACATACAAGTTATCGGACCGCCCTAAGAAGACACATAAAATACCACAGAAATTTCAAAGAACTGAACCTACGGTGACAAAGAGGATGATTCCAATCCCAGTGTGCATTTGCTACGGTGCGTTATACATCTACTAAAAGGCTCGAATCAGAGAAAGAAACAACGTCTTTTCATAATGCAATCCTTTGAATTACCCAGAAAAAATCATGGTTGAACAACAGTTGGGATGAGGTCAACATGCTATAGCTTGAGAGCTCGGGTTCAGAAGGATAAACTCGGACAAATGAACACGCACGATAGATGTAATGGAGGTTTTGTCAATCTGATAGGGGGGTTGGTTGCGACAATCCTTCCCATGTGCCGCTTTCACTTTGTGTCGATGGTGGTCTGATCTGCCCAGATAGCCCCTCTGCCTTCCACGCCTCAAACCCGCCTATCATATCGGTTGCATTTAGCAACCCCACATCGTGCAATGCGGATGCCGCAAGGCTGCTCGCATGTCCATCTTCACAATACACGATGATTCGCAGATCATATCGATCCGCTATAGCGAGTCTTGCCTCGCTTCTCGGATCAAACCGCCACTCGAGGTCATTGCGTTCTATGATAAGCGAGCCATGGATACCGCCTGAGCGTGCGCGTTGAGATGCTGGACGGATGTCGACAAGGAATGCGGGTATGGGGTATGTTGAGTCGTGGAGGATCTCCCATGCTTGATGTGGTGTGACCCGCTGAAGGCGGGCACGAGCGGCGGCAACCAGTTGATCGATGGTTCTCGATCCAGGAGGTGGTGAAAGAGGATCAAGGGGTGCCCGGACTGACTTTGAGAGCACATCCCAAAGGGCAGCACTATCATAGGATGATCCGCCGATTTCATGAACGGCAGCTACGATAAAGTTTCCGTGGTTGGTGACGGAGGCGACGCGGCCAAGAAATTTGGAGCTGAAGAGGAGGACTGCACGTTGGACATCGTCGTCTTCTGCACCTGTGATGATGAGGGTATTGGTGCTCGAGGACGAGGTGGGTGAGGGTGCGCCGGTGGTCCCTACGGCGAAGAGATGGCGAGAGGCCAATCGTGCACGGATGATCTCTGCAACACGGCGGAGGAAGACATTGTCGTCCTTTTTGGAGAAGGTAAAGTAGACGCTGATCTTTGTGTCCTCGATTGTTGTCGCTTTCATGATGGCACGCACGGCGATGCTGTGGGCGACTTCATCGCGGATATTGTCGAGCGTACGATTCGGAGGTGGTTCAGAGGCGCGTTTCTGGTCTACGCTGACCACGCTGGATGGCGCCGAGGATGGCATCGATCTCTGCGAAAGCACGTGGAAATTAGCGCCCATCTTAACCTCGGCGTTGGCAGTCAAGGTAGTAGATTAGATGTTTGCTAGTCCCGGATCCCACGAAAGGATCGCTGGCAAATAGGCTCTTTGGCGTACCTTTTCCTGCAGCAGTTTTTTTTTCTCAAAACGCGCCCACTTGAAGAATGTCATTGTCCCGAGTGTCAATGCCAGTGGTACCGTTCCCAGTGACTCGGATGTTATGGGAAGGCTAGGCGCTGGTTCGAATCGCTGACAGAAGTTTTGTTAAAGTTCTACTAATTTAAATATCTGGATGTACAAAGAAGGTTTTACATATCGACTCGGATTAGGTGGATATACAACAGTCATCCAGCGTGCCAGCGTGAGATGAAAAACTTCAGTGCCTCCTCATTCAGGTTGCTACTCTTCGATCTAAACTGGTTCTCCTTCTGACTGGCTCGGAGTCTGTTTCTCCAGAGAAGTCCCTCAAACAAGGTTGTCTCTCTCTCTCTCTCTCTCTCTCTCTCTCTCAAGTGTTGTCCAGCGACTTCTGCTTTGAAAGCTACGAGAAAAAACTTGATAAAAGATACGATGGAAAGAGAGATGAGCACACGACGGCATACGTCTGAGCGGCGACGATGGCGACTGCCCCTGCGACTACGAGAGGGACGGTACGGTGTCAAACACGATGCATTCCAGCACAACGGCAAGAAGAGTTGGGTGCATGAGCCAAAGGACACATGTGTGGCTGTTTCGAGACGTAGTGCTACCGTGAGGATGGAGAGGTGTATCGTGTGTATTTGCGTATTGATGCTACACGTACCTGTGCAAAGAAGCCGAGCAGAGCGATGGCGAGCAAGAGAGCGATTCATTGCCAAGTCAAGGGAAAGATGACGGATTCGGTCATGATTGGCAATCTATGATTGTGCCCGTCAGAAGAGCGCATTTGCTGTAGGATGCACACCGGAGACGTACGTGATGGATCTTACGGTGACACAGGCAAGTGCAAGGTGGATGTGATATGCGTTGAATAAGCATGTGTGCCAATGGTACGGATAATAATGTCTTTTGGCAACCAAGCGATCAGCATGTGTGAATCATGTATGTGATTGAGCTACATACACTGCCCAGTAAAACCAGCCACACCGAAGAGAGCGTTCCTAAAATAAGACTTGGCATCGATCCCTAACGAGGAACGTGAATGGGACCGCCCACCCCATGCTACGCAAGCGATCAAGGGACTCGGTGGTAATATCAGGATTATCCTCGATGAGAGCTCCAAACAAGAATGAAGGCTTGGTGATGGGGATAACAGACTGAAAACTGGAAATGGTTCGATCCGCGTATTGGTGGTGGTGATGAAAGCTGCGTGATATACCCCCTACGAGTGCATCTCTGTTTGTGTGAGTTTCTCCAAGAAGGAAGTGAGCAGCCATGGCAATGCTGGATAGACCAAGGAATACGATGACTGTTGTGGCGACGAGGGAAAGGGCATAGAAAATTCCGAAAAACCTGAAACCATAAAAATTTAAATGATACACGAGAAAACGAAGATCATGTATATGGCCATACCTGGAGATTCCTCCAAGGGCGAGAAGTCCACTAATGCTTCTTGGACCAAGAAAGGGGTCGGATATCTTTCTTGCTACCCTGCAGCGCGACCCGGATAAGGGTAAGCTATTTGATGTTTTTCCATACATATATCCAGCAACAGCACACCATGATCGCCTGCGGGA
Source organism: Pulveroboletus aff. annulatus (assembly GCA_038094595.1). NCBI lineage: Eukaryota > Fungi > Basidiomycota > Agaricomycetes > Boletales > Boletaceae > Pulveroboletus > Pulveroboletus aff. annulatus. Next base: position 7,322 of record JBBPTX010001454.1, read on the forward strand.
AGAGTTTACATTGGTCAACACACGGCCACTTGATCGGGATGTTATACGTGCCATTCAAATAGTGACCAGCTGCCGGGGTGAAAGTTAGGTTCAATTGACACTTTACAGACCTCCATTTAGAGGAATGAACAATTAGCGAGGCTCAACGCGGATACAAGGCAAAGGTGCGAAGGATAGCCTGAGAATATGGTGTGGATATGCCGGTGATGCTACCCAGAAAAGTATATAAAAAAAACACTTTGTTATCTATCAAGTTCTGCCGCTTTGCCGAGTCGGAGTTTGAATATTGGTCGCTCCGGTCGATCTAGGAATGACGGCACTCCCCACACGGCATCGTCTGTACGCTCGCCATATTTGCAGCGTGATCCAAAGAGAATGCGGAGATCACCAGACCAGGTGATGCGGGTCAAACTTGAAGCTTTCAAGTTCCGACGTGTCAAAATGGTATGCAATGTTTACTTGCGGCACGGTCGTCGCCGCGTGGGACGAAATCAGGCCACTGGCATATGGTTCGCACACATCCAGTAACCCCGTATCAAGGGCTTCTCGACTGTGGTCCACGAGACCCAAGTAGTCGAACAATTATCTGACCATGTATCTGCCTAGACTCTCAGACGTGGCTTCCTTTACTTCTCTCAGGGACTCTATGCATGCACTGATACTCTATCTCTTTGCATTCCTCACCTCTTCCTGCGGCGGTTTCTTCGCCCAAGACACGTTCGAGAATGTCACCGTTCCAGGTGCCAAGGCAGCCAAGCTCGGCCAGTACTTGATTGGGGTCGGTATTGGGGATGTTACTGGGTATGCCTCTTCTTTCCCTGCACTGTCTCCTTTCCTGACCATGGAACAGCCCAGTCGTAGAGACCAACATGATGGTATGTGTCACACACATAACCCCTGTTGTTTCACTTTTCATGGTTAATATTATAGGGATATGCTTCTCTGGCTCAGACAGACACGGGCCTGCATATGCGCCAGCGTTCTCGAGCATTCATCATCGCTGACCCAAGCGATCCCACCTCGCCTACGTCTCGCATTCTCCTCATCTCCTCTGACATTTGCATGGGTGACACAGGCGTCCGCCGTGCCATTCTCGACGCCCTTGCCAATGACCCTATTCTCGGAGGTTTATACACGCCATCCAATACCGCTCTTGTAGGAACACATTCCCATTCGGGCGTTGGTGGGTACCTCGAAGATCTCCTGCCTCAGATTACGAGCCTCGGTTATGTCAGCGAGACAGCACAGGCGATTGTGAATGGAACACTTCAGGCCATTCGAAAAGCGCACGCCTCGATTTCCATTGGTTCCATCAGCGTCGGTAATACCACTTTGTTGGGTGCCAATCGAAACCGTAGCCCTAGTGCGTACAAGGCTAATCCAGCAGAGGAAATAGCGAGGTACCAGTATGACCAAGACAAGGAACTGTCCGTCCTTCGGTTAGACGATGCGAATGGAAATGCTAGAGGGTTAATTAGCTTCTTTTCTGTGCATGGAACCAGCTTGTACGAGGTAAGTGGGAATATTTTAGTATTCTCGTAACAGTGTCACGGAGCGGGGCTGAATCGATGTGTAGAACAATACTCTGGTCAGTGGCGACAACAAAGGAATGGCAGCATATCTGTACGAATGTGAGTGACTTGTGCCTCTAGTGTGAGCTGGATTCAAATCTGACGTGTTCATCTGGCTCCGCCGCACCTATTTACTCACTCTCACTCATAGCGTACGTGGAGCCAAACACAGGCCCTGGAAACAATAGCTTTGTAGCAGGCTTCGTCCAGTGTATGTCCTATATTTTGTACATCTTTCGCTTCGCTCGCTCGCTCTTGAACACGCTGATGGTTGTCACTCACATTCATTGTTCACTAGCGAATGTCGGCGATACGAGCCCAAATACGTGCGTCATGGCACGCCGTTCGGGTATCCTTTAAATTGATTATGAACACCGCAGCCTAGGTGCATATTGCGAATCCCCCGGTCAGCCTTATGACGGCCAACTGTGCGAGTACGAGCATTCAACATGTGGTGGCTACACCGAAGATTGTCATGGTCGGTCCGTGGTGACTGTCTACCTTTTCACATCTTCTGTACACTCACTTGACGCATAGTGGGCCAGGCTTCCGTGTCTCGGACTTTTATTCTAACTTTCTGATTGGGAAGGCTCAATTCGAGGCTGCGTGTGGTGTCATGGAGTCATTAGCACCAACCATTATCTTCAGTAGCCCAGACACCGTCATTCAAACTGCAAACACGACGGCTTTGATGGGTGTCAAAGGTTCTGTGAGGAGCGTACACACTTATATGAGCATGTAGGCCTTATTCTTTGGCTCGGGTCCTGTCAATCTCCGACTTCGCTACTAAACAACTTTCAGGATGAATTATACATTCATGTTACCCAACGGAACCATGGCAAGGACTTGTCCTGCGGCGCTAGGCAAGTTTTCGTCTCGCATATATGTTGTTCCTGCCAAGTTGACCTCTTGGCAGGGTATAGCTTTGCCGGTGGAACGACGTTAGTGTATGCTCACATTTGAGGAGGATTGCACTGCTCATCATGCCCCCTATCCCTATCGACTACCTTGTGTTCAAATTCATCCAAAAGCGACGGTCCCGGTGCATTCGATTTCATTCAAGGCGACAACACTTCCGAGCCACAAAATCCCTTTTGGGAGATCGTCAAGGGTATACCCAGTTGACCATCGTTTTCTGTGGCTCACATTGAAATGTGAATGGTTGTTTAGGCGCGGTCACTCCACCTCCTTCACAAGAGCAGATTGACTGCCAGCAGCCGAAGCCCATCCTGTTGAATACCGTGGGTTGCAATCC
>JBBPTX010001455.1:0-10142 GCA_038094595.1 Pulveroboletus aff. annulatus
GGAAGGTGAACATGAGACAATTATAATGGTGAGTAGGAAAGTCCGTCAACTCGGGATTCAAACATTCAGGTCTGTCTAGGCTCTGCAGCTGGTTTTAGCATGCTGCAGGGGTGGATGGTAGCATCCAAGTCGCGGCGAAAACGATGGTGACCAAGGCCCCTGCCAAAATTTGTGATGCCACCCTCATAGCCCCGAAGTTGAGATTGAAAAGAGGACTCCGTGACTGTATAAGCATCCGGTGTATCCACGCACATACGCAACACTTCAAAAAGAAACATATCTTCGCGGTTGAATCCGGTAGTATATCCAAAGAAGTACAGTGTGAAATGTTCTGCCCTGAGACGATGACAATGAGTTTTGTCAGTTGTCAGCATCAGTCGTACGAATGTGCACTGACAAGAATAGACATCAAATTTAAATCGAAAAGCAGCTGATACAAGTGCTCACGTCCAGGTAGAAATCCAAGGACGTCGTTAAACTAGAAAAATGCGACATTGTGGCATGGAAATTGCCACGATTTCTGACGAGTTGACATTCAGAATGGAGTCGAAGGCTCGTAGTAGCGTCCTAGTGGCCGAGCAAGCCTGAGTTTACAATCTAGTCGGAGTCGGAATATTCCATTACCTTGTCGTCTCGGCCCTCCAGAGTCGGGATCGGGAAGAATTGGCGGGCCCTGATCGACTCTGCAGCGAAGATAGACCATCAACTTGAACTTGTAACGTCCATTTCCCAATAATTTTCACGCCAGTGATAGTCAATCACGATACAAACCTGAAACAATATTAATGCTTCTGTTGAAGACTTGCGCCAAGTAAACAACAGGTCTAGACCAAAAAATTCAGTAGAAAAAATTTATTAGAATTCTAGATTCCTATAGAGGATGCTTCTGATTTTCTCAGTACACCCGAGTGAAACTTCATCCGCCAGGGAAAGGGAAAAGGGCCCTATGTACATCATACCATGCGCCAAGTCCCCGGCACCGACGGTGTTGCTGTGGGAATTGCGTCGCGGTCGCACTGTTGCGATTGCCACGTCACCGTCATCATATCCCACTGGCCAAGTTGGCGCAGTCGTGCGGAAAGATCTTGTTGCCACCAATGAGAGTGGGGGCTGGGATAACTTGAAGCAGTTGTTGGGTGGCAGGGCAACTGTGACTGTGACTGTGGCGTTTCACTGCAAGTTGTCTCGTCGGCATGAAGTAGGTGATGGCCACGAAAGGGGGCAGTGGTCGGGACATTATTAGTATGTCGATATCTCTGAGACCACGCAACCTTTCGTCACGGTGCGGTACATGGTACCACACTGACAGTAACCACACGGTGGTGGTGCCACCGCGTTAATGTTTTTTTTTCAGCGCTATTGAACAGGACACAGACTGACAGGTTAGTCTCGAAACACTAATATTCCCCACTATCACGCCAGTACGGGAATTCCTCCAACTCAGCTGCTTCCAGTGAGCCTCGACAAGGTCTCCACGCTGATGAGAATGTGGTGATAAATGATTCGATTTCCAAGTGCTTTGAATAAGTTTTGACTTACGATGAACAATCCTCTCATTTTCACCACCGAGGGTGCCGTCGCAAGGAAATCTGAGATGATAAGTTCCTCAAGAGTGTGCTACCGAGTCAAAGGAGGGTCGAAACGAAGTGAACGGGGATGTAGTGCATAGATGCTCAAGATCTCCCTCGCAGCGGCATTGGGAGCGTCTTCCAGCTTCAGGATGCGGAGACGAAACCAAGGAGCAAGAAAAGAGCATCGAGTGGTTCGGGAATGCGAGCGAGCGACAACTTGTATGACGAGACGCGTACAGGGAAATACTATTTCCTCTGGGCCACCTATGCTGCTCTTCTTCCGACACGGGTTGTCGTCGTCAATGTTGTCGTCGAGTTCCTCACGACTGAGCAACTGAAACACTTGTGCACCGTAACTGGGCAATTCAAGTGCTTGGATGCCCTGCCTTGATTCCTGGAGTCTGTGGATGGAATCCTAGCCAAACGTGTGCAACGCAGAGTCTGGGCCACCAATATCCCGAGTCAGAGAAGCTCTTTTTTGTCGTAGAAACCCTCTACCTTCAATCTCTGCGCATCAGTAACACACATCAAGCGACGTGACCCCTGGGCCGCATAAAATGGTGAGTCTTTCAAGTTGCCAGTGGAACTTGTTGGCCTCGTGGAAGAATAGAGTACTAGTAATGATTGCCAGTGAGTCCGTGCGGCTCGGTCCACGATTTGCATACCAGTGAGCAACTTGTGCGGATGTCATCTTGCATTGTTTCGCATCGTCCTGATGTCATGGTTGTGCCAGCGACCCCGGCGACATAGAGGTGCTAGTCTCATACCCGGGCGGACTCGGAGATTACGTATGATCCCCATGTTGAACGACTTGGTCCATCTTAATAGCAACAACTACTACATAGTAGGTTCACCAATGCGCACTAAACGCATAAGACAGGGAACTTTTCGAAGCAGATGATTCCAAGTCTAATAAATACCTGGGCCATGCTCGGGCTCAGTCATTGATCAAGATCGAGTTATCGTTCTCATCTTTCCCGTCATGACTGGCCACCTTCAGTACAAAGTCAGTCGTGACAATTGCTTGTCTGCCTGCACTGACTCTTTCATAGTCTGCACTCATTCACGGGAGTTGGCTCGTGAGAGTCCCACGTTTCGCAGTTTTATATCGGCACAGGCAAATATAGTGGCTTTGGACTCGAATCGACACTCCCTTGCAAAAAGGCACCAATGTAGACATAAACTTACTAGCAGTCGCCTGATCTGCCGGAGGTTCCTGAATGTGAAAGCAATGGCCGTCAAGCCGACGTAGCGAAGGAACAAGATAATTAAATCCGCTGTAGACCTTTCTGTCGACGAAGTTGGCAGACCCGATATTGTTGTACCATGATAACATCGTTTTTCGAACATTTCATGGGGCCGCCATTTACCCGGCCGAGCCGGCCCTTTCTAGTTTAACATTGATGACGAGTTGGACGTTATACGGAGTTTGCGTGTGTCATCTGATACGGATACAGGAATAATGCATCAAGAGGACGATAGTGCCCTCAACACAGAAGAGCGGATATGGGATCTCACGATGATGAACAACATCAAAGGCGTCTGGTATATCCAAGCATGCAATTCTCACGATGCATCAAAATCCCGTGGACATGTCAAAGGGTCTTCATGTTAGAGGAAGCATCATGAGTAACCATACCCCCTTGGAGTAATGTGATCTCGGAATCCACGTTTAAGATCTTCATTTTTCTTGAATGCGAACGAAAAATGGAACTGCCATCTCATTCATCTACCCATGGGCCGTGGTGAAGCTGTCAAGCTGGCGCATGCTGTCCTTTTCCGTACGTGCCACACAATTTGGGGTGCGAATCACCTTTAATACTTGTGTATCCTCGGTGGCGAGTGATGGCACTGGTAGTTACCGTCTGTTCCCAGTCCTCCGACACGCGGTTAAGCCGCATAACTCACAGACATTCAACAGAACACAGATTTCAAGGCGGATGGTGGTTTGACATCGTGTTATGTCACGGCCCTTGGAGATCCAGCTCTCCCCCTCTCAGCCTCATCTAAGAGCCACCCATAAGTCAGCGCTCTGCAGGTCATGCAAGTTCAAGTTATAGGTATGTTCCGGGTGCACAGTGATGATCACCTGTCTTTACTAGCAAACCGATCATCCCAGACTTTGACGACATGCCCATCATGATATGTATTTGCTCGCGTACCCCCACATATTCTATCTCTGTTCGTTTGCTTAAAGTAGTTTTCGGTTGGTGAGATGCATTTTTGAATCGAAAAAAGTGGAGGCTTACCATGTTATGGCGGTGCAATGTTAGGAATCCTGAAAGGAAGATCGAACCTACATCATGATCAGTGAACTGGTTGGTCGGGTTCGAGTTCAGAGCGGCAAGCGGGAGAAACACAACACGTGTTGACTTCGGGCCCTTGAAAATGCATCTGGCATGGATAGAAACTTGAATACGCATACAGATCTAAGTGGAATCTGGACAAAGTCATGTCTAATACTCGGAATGTGACATATCTGGAGACAAGAACGTTCTACTATTGTGGGTGTACGTCGGATTCAACAACCAATGACCGGTCCCGTATCGCCGTAGATGGGGTCTCTAGCGAACCACGCGAGGGCCGCAACGATAAAGAGATGCGTCTGTTGAGGTCTCGATCCCAGACGGCGCGAATCAGCGTCCACGTTCGTTCCCTTGGGATAGCTCTCCACAATCTCTAAATCCCTCCCAATATCCTTCAACAACCTATGTGGTACACCCGCTGGAATAATGACAACGTCGCCCTTTCTCACGTCAACGTCGACTCGGTCCGGATTGCCCTCCCCCCCGAAGCGTAATTGAGCCTGTCCCCAGGTGATGCACAACACCTTGTGAGTCGTAGTGTAATAGTGGTCCCGGATAAGCAACGTCCCGGTCCGGTGTGGTTCGACAACAGCGACGGACTGCAGATGCGATTTGACCTCCGAAACGGAGGTCGAATCTGGGAAGCAGCTACGGTAGACGAGGACGGGGTGGTTCTGTGTGGATTGGGGAATGAGGTTGTATTCCGGGTTACCATACTTGACGACCGTGAGCGTGGACAAGGGCGTAACGGCCACTCTTCCGGTTCCTGACCCATTCTCAACGATCGCCCAGGTTCCAGTTCCCGTCGGGGTTCCGGCCCCGTTGCTTGGCCCGTTTCCAGCTCCATTGCTAGCCCTAGCTTCCACGCCGTTTCCAGTCCCGTTTCCATTCGTGGTCCCAATATCCAACTCACCCCTTGCTCCGGTTCTGATTCCGTCTCCATTCCCGCTTTCGTTCTTGTTTCCAGAGCCAATACCGAACTTGCTTCCAATCCAACTTCCAAAGCCAGTCCTCGACTCGGTCCCGTTCGCAACCGGACCAGCCCTTTCCACAGCCCAGCTGTCATTTCTGCTCCCATTGCGACTAAGGGCTCTGTCCTCCCCCCTGTGCGCCTGCTCGAGATCATGGATAACAGGGTAATTGAGCCGGATATCGACTTCCGCCTTCGCAACTAGTCCACCCTGATAAAAGTCCGCTCCCGGAACGGTGATTCCGATCTCTCGGAGATACGCCGGGACGTGTTGTTGAACCGCCATCTGCAGAAATTCGTCCAAGCTAGCCGGTGGAGCGGAAGGAGGCGTAGGGGTGAAGTACCGGCCTGGAAGGGGCTTGAGCACCACGCCCAATTCGCTAGCGTTAGCGATCAACACATCGGTGGTTCGGATCACATCGGGAACCATCGGAGCACCGTAGATAACGGGAATATTGCTCAGGTTCTGACTTGGGGAAACGTAACGCTGGTAGCACCACGCTTGAGGAACCACGTCAAGCGTGTTAACCAGATTGATATTCCAGCCTTCTGCTCCGCCCGTCACACGAGCCTTGAATGTTTTCTCCAAAAGGTGGGCGAAGATTACATTCCCGGGACTGGGCCCGGCGGTGGAGTAAGTCAAGGTACGCTCGGCGGAAACGACACCGCCCGAGACAAGGGCGAGAGCAGCAGACGAAGCAATTGCACCTCCAACACCATGTCCAGTGAAGATAAACCTTGGAAGGGTGCGCGTGATCGGATCTTTGGTGGATTTGACACCGTTTATGAAGTGAAGGAGCGTCCTGGTGCCCGCGGCACTGGGTGCCGAAGTAGTGAGCAACGTCTGTACCGCCCTTGCTATCGGTAGGATGATATACGCCTTGTTGATATCCAGCGTGTCCATGGAGGCCTCGGCCGGCTGAGTCTTGAACTGGCCGTCGGACACATAGGTATTAAAGTCGACAACTTTATGGATAGACCTGGGTGAGGTACCGGAAACGGCGACGACGAAAGTTGGATGCAAAGAACCATCCTCGAACTCGAGATTATCGTGGTAGGCCGCATACCACGAGAGATCGGGACCAGTTGCACTAGTGTCCGTCCCATTTTTCCAGATGACTGGGCCCCAAACGAGTTGCCACACACCCCTCTTGCCCGATGGAAGGCCCCTTGGGTTAAGGAATGCAAGAGTATCGCTCACCCTCCTTCGATGGGCGTTAAGGAGGTTTTCCGTGGTTCCCGCGAGACGATGCACTTGGTCAGAGGTGATAGACAGGGTGAAGATTTGACGGAATATAGAGCGTCTGTGTAACTTTACTGCGAGATCCTGTGCGAACCCACACATCGTGAGGGTCGCTAATCAAAAGGGTCAGGACAGATAATTTAGTGTGACATCAGTACGCACGATTCCAGGATCCAGATGTGGGGAATATCGCGGAACCAGTGGTATAGACATTTCCGGTGCCATATACGCGGTAATTGCGGTCGACGGATGGCTGTGATGAACTCGACGACTCTTCAGGTTCTAAACTGGGATGGAGAGGAAGGGCATCGTCCATGTATAGCGTCGAGGCCTCGTGGACAAATCCATGTTTTTGGAACTGAATCTTGTCAGGCTCCGATTTGTCCCATTTACCTGAACCGTAACCATCATCGTGCCAATACTCGATATAGCTTGTCTCATCGCCAGCCATGGCGTCGATGGCTTGTAACCTAGTCACCTACAAGGTTATGACAGTGTTACTGCGAGGTGAAGACTGTACTCACGCAGTCTTGTACATGACTTCGCGCAGTTTCTTATCTCCTTCCGACAGCGTGAGCTGGAGATCAACGTTCGTAGTCTTGTTGGCCCTTTCCTTGTTGAATCGGATCCGACGCTCCGAGTTTGTCTCGTCGATTTCGCCAAACAGGACGCACGCTAGGGTGATATAGATTAGAAAAGTGCTATCCAAGATAATTAAATAATATATCTCACCAACGATGACATGATTTTGTGATCCCTCCAACTGGGCTTCGGTAGGGGAAGAGTAAAAGTCAGGGCATAATCTTGCAGCATCTTCCCGTTGCTCCTCGGCAAGGGGCGAGTGTATAACCGTAACCTCGCCATGGTACTGCAACCCAGTTTTAGGATCTCGCCCAGCAAGATAGTAGGCAGCGATCCCGAGAGCGTCATCGAGTTCCTGCTCCCTGTCTGCGGCCCCCTTATTCTTTCGCCCCTGCCATTCCGCTTCGCGCAAGGTACGGAACCTCTCCGGGAGAGGAAAACGTGCGTTGATATGACAGACAAAGTTCCCACTGAGACGCGAGCCGGCTCGACCATATTGCTTTGGGACAGAATTCAGCACGATGGTGCAAGCGGGAATGGCGCCGGTTGCAAGGATGAGGTTGGGCTTCTTCGGCAGAGAGAAGCTCAATGCGCCGCGAGACGTATGCAGCACGTTGGTCCGTTTACCTGGATCCAGGGGATCGATCTCGAACCGCTCGACCACAACATCCGTTGCGATCGTCAAGGGAGAGCCTTCTCCTTTCTTGGCGAGTCTGCGCTGGCGCTCGTACAGCTTCAGCAATGGACCCGGGGTCGAGAACTTTTCAAATGCTAATTTGGATACTCTCGTCGTCTTCCCAACAGCGAGGTTCGCCGGTTCTGCATATTGGATTGTATCGATCGTTTTCTCCCCAAATTCGGGCGAGATGGCTTCGCTGAGTCGTTCCCCGATATACTTCTGAAGGGCTTGATACTCCCCGCCGTAAAGTTGATCTGGTTCAACCACATTGAGAAGATCCCTCGAATTCTTCCAGAACTGGTCCTCTCCGGCAGTAGCGAGCAGAGATTTTGGAAAGTCGCGCATTAATCCAAGTGGTGGTTGCGGGGACCATGCCGACCAAAAGGGACTTCGTCCACCAAAGAAGGGGGAGCATCCCTGCACGAACTGACGCATACGGTTATGCATGTTAACAGGGAACAAAGTGTGGACGAACCTTGATGTCGCTGTGAAATGTCGAGGAAGTAAGCCCCCAAGGGCACGTTTCTGACGCATTATTTAAAAGTAAGTTGAAAGGCATCGGGAGGTTCTAAGCGATAATCATCAGAAAACTTTTGACATCGAAAACCGGGTACGGACCTGGAAATGAGACATGAGCCAGAGACCTGTACAAGAAATAGTCAATGAAAGGCGCGGAAAATATACGTGGCCAATTACCTCCACGTTCGAGAACGAGTATTCTTCTTCTTGGATTCAACTGAAGGGCTTTATCGATGTACGCAAGAGCACAAAACCCCGTCCCGATGACAATGTCATCAAAGTCCCCATACTCTACATCTCGGATGATCAAATACAAACGGACACAAAATGCACAAAGGCATACCCAAGATCGCGCGCCATTTTGTCTCATCAGCAAAGTAGTACTTGGCGGTAGCTGCGGTAGGGGACAAACATTGTTCGCTGGGTTGAGGAAACCCGTACTGATTCGCGGGTTTCGATGAGGAATGATGGACGGACGACAATAAGCTAGGATCGAACACGGTAAGGGTATCGAGGTATCTGTTGTCCGGCATTTTTCGTATGCTAAGAGCAATGGGTTGGGGCGACGGACGCCTCTCTGAGGCGAGGAAACTAAGACGTTGGGCTAAATAATCCAAACCACGCGAGTGCCTTGGTGAAGAATGCGAACGGTGTAGCTCCACCTGCTAAAATCGGCAGAACCCATCATGAGGCATGGATGACTGTCGTCAAATCCTTGTGGAGCGATACATTAACTGTCGGAAACAAGGAAACCTTTTATGGAGGGAATGAGGCGAGCTCACGGTGATGGCTGAGAATGGAACCTCGTTGCGTAACTCAATCCTAGCCCGCAAGTCCGCTGGCCACGTACTTGGTCCGATTGGGCTTATCGACATGGTCTACCCGTTGTCTAGAGGGACTACAATTCTCCTTTGATTGTCAAAAATCTCCATCAGCTGGCCTGTTTAGACTTGAGCAGAATGACAGTGGAAACGTGCTCACAGAGGTGGTCCTACTGTATCCGTAGAGTGTGACGAGACTACTGTTTCAGTGGGTATAACTGGATGGGGTCGCCTCGTGGGCCAGTTCGTTCTAGGCCTTTCCTTATCACAGACCTGATCATCAATACAATGGATCTGGAAATACGTGTCTGGACTCACCGCGACCAGTCAGTTCTACAACCATCTGAGTGGCGTAACCACTGTAATGAATACTAATGCATGCGTAGCCTCATTCGTGGGACACAGACTGGCTGAAAATAATGGTAGTTCCTTGAGGTTTCAACTCAAGCAATGCCGCTGGTATTAGCAGTATGCACCAGTGCTAGTGTTACTCGCGGGTTCAGCTAAGTTGTAGAAGTTCAGAGTGAAATCGAAGGCGTGAGAACTTCCCTGCCGAGTTCAGCCCGCTCAGCCCAAACAAGAATAGTGCTAGGGACGACTATCTTCCGGGTTTGTCTACGGGAGGCTAGTAACCAAAACCTCTTGTTATGACTACTACGCAGCGAGCACTATTCAGACTACGCGGCTTATGTCCACTAGATCTCACCACGCTGGTCCGAGTCTCAGACTGCCTACATAATATTTTGAAACCTATGCGTATCTTCACTGGGACGTAGCGACCACTGGCACCAGTCGATGACAAGACCCATTGCCAACAACCTACCTGTAAATGAATCTGAGTGCACCCATCAGCCTGTAGTCGGTCAGTCGCCAAGGTCAGTGTCGAAATTTGACGCTGCTAGAGTGTAAAGAGTCGCGCTGACTCTGCGTCAGTACAGTAAATCAGCCGCGGTGACCGTGAGCCCACACAATGAACCCGACAACATTCGAAAACACCCAGGGACCCTTACTGGCACTGGCTAAACACAATTGCGGACAACATCAAATCCTGGGACAGTGGCACACCAAATTCGATTCGGTTGACCCCTGGTATGACACCCCCCGTTCATGCAAATCGGATATCATTTGAGTCTTGGCGTCCTTGATCGCCTGTGGCTAGCCGCATGGTGCTCCGGAGTTGTCCGGTTACATTCGAGGGTGGTGCAAGGGTGTGCACGAGGCCAGAAGGATTGAAATTGTTGAAAATAGAATCCGGCTGATCTCCCAATGTGTATGCAAACTGTCTCATTTTCGAAGTCTCTAGATTGATAATTGTACGTGTGGGTTTAGGGCCTGAAAGTGGAACCGGCGGTGTTAGGATTGCAGTATGCTGTTATCACCGTGCGTGTGTCAATCGTGGGTAATGGGCACATAATCGATACGATGAACACACGGTAAGTAGTGTTTTTTTT
>JBBPTX010001456.1:0-10140 GCA_038094595.1 Pulveroboletus aff. annulatus
CGCGTCCGAAGTTTCCGAATCACTGTCGGACTCAGTTATTTCAGAACAGACATCCTCGCTGAGTCCTTCCAATATGTCTTCGATAGTATCCGGGTCCACCTCCACGTCCTCTGCAGCCGAAAGAAACGCGCGGAGCTGTAGAGCGTGTATTGGGTTCAGTGGCTTTGACATCATGTCCCCATCTTGACTAGGGGGCTTGTGCGGCTCTGGTCTACTCATCCGTTTGTTGGTGATCGTCAAAGGTCTAACAAGCACTTTGTATTGCTTGTCAATTAACGCACGCCACGTGACCCGTATTGCTTTGACGAAACACGTGATCTGCGCGTTATAAGATCTGATGGTCGCGCGGAATCCGGGTATCGCCTTCTTTCCCATCCACCATCATGTCCGAGCGAGAGATCGACCTTCCAGGCTCAGACGACTCCAATGTATTCGATTTCTTTCCGTCCTCCCCGAGTTCGCACAGGTTCACTTCCCCGCCCCTGGAGGAATGTCAAGACGTCCCTGATGACCTGATTCCGAAGCGGCGGACGCTGCCTCCAGAGCTTATCGAATACATCATCGAAATTTTTCATCGACGGTATCGTTCATTTCATGCTCTCCGAGCCTTGTCGGTGGCCAGCTCTCAGTTTCGAGTGATCGCCCTGCGGAGATACATGACTTCTTTGGATATCCACACCGCGAGGCAGCTTACTTCTCTTTTGAAGGTGCATACATCTGTGCTATCGCGAACAAAAACATGGGAACGCGTCGGTTTCCACTGGGTTAAGTAAGCAATACGCATATATGCTACCGACCTCCATTCTTTAGCCAGTCTCGTCTAGGACTGTGGCCGCACAATCTGGAGCACTCGCCAGCGCACCTTGGAGACCGAGTTTGTTGAACAGTTTGCGGTCCCTCCATATTTCGTTTGTAGCGGATGCAAGGTCGACACAGAAGATTCGATTGAAGCAGATATTCGACATCCCATTGACGAATTCATCAATGACTCAACTTACCTCATTGGCGCTGACGGGACTATGGCGAATTGATATCTTGCTCTTGAGCACGGTGTCTAGGAGTTTCCCGGCGCTGGCGTCCCTTTATCTCAGCTGTTCCGAGCATCTCGATGTTTCCTGTTGCTGGGCTTGCTTCGAAGATAGCTCTTCGGCGGTCGTTCACTCCCCTATCCCTAATCACTTTCCAACGGTGGCGTCGTTGACAGTACGTTTCTCTGACCGTCGCCCCTTGATTATCAAAACACGCTCGTAGAATGCATTCGCTGGTGCACTGAAACCGCTTATCCAATTGGCCGACCTTCACTTGGGAATATTTCTCTCCGACGAAGAGATGCTTGAGAATCATATCGACCACTACGACAGCCCAAGAGCATACTCACGCGTCCTTCGCTCCGCGTTTACTCAGAATCGTGGTTTGGTGCATACGGGTACGGTTCTTAGCCAGTCAGAATCCCCGCGCAACACGCGCCTCGAGCATGTATCTTACACGGAAGACGAGGAAGATCCGGATGCAGAAATCGTGACGAGCATGGCCTTTGACGATGTACCGCCCTTTCCCCATGGCCCCGAACTATGTCCGATTTGCTCGATCGTGGTTTCTGTCCCCGATGTGCGTACCCGCGAACTCGAAGCAAGCTTGGCCCTCGCTCAGAAGCTCAAGTCCCTCAAATCGATCAGCTGGAGTTCGTTCTTCGCGTGGAAGCTCCTCTCTGAAGACGAAAGGAGGATCGGAGACTGGCAGAGGGTAACCAAGACGTATGTTCTTCGCCGTGATGGGAGGGTGCGAGTAAGGAGGCGTCCTTGGGAATAGTTGGTGTTGCCCACACAAGTCGTCCGTGGAGGTCGGTGACATCGGATCTTACGTGCTTCCCATGCTCGATTCCTATGTCCTGCCGTCTGTGTTACCAAGGCAGTGTACAACAATGATTGATACTTGGGTGGCGTCCGACTGATCAGTGCTTGAGGCACACTGCTATCAGCGTTGTCAAGTACATACCACAGGACGTCAATGTTAGTCCAAGTGTGTAATGACGGCGCGAATGTGGACATGGCTCCAGTGGAAAGAACAATGGACAAATGATCGCATGGCAATATAATAAGCCACTCGGCAACCAGCACTGCGTCCACACCTCGATTAGGCTACTCAGGGCTAGCCACGAAACCACGATGATATAAAGCCATCGTGAATCATTTAAGCGTTCCCTCGAGTGGCAGCAGGCCATCCCCTCCTCCCCGTGCAACCCACCTTCCATCCTTCGACACTCTAATTATTATTCCGTTTGCGATCCCCCCACCTTCATCGTTATCAAACTAATTTAATCTATTGACATGACATTTAGTTCTGTGGCTCAAACCAATCCCAAGACGGCAGAGTTTGCTCGTCTTTTCGACTTGTTCGACCGTGTCGCCACACGACGTTCCCGGGCTCTCACCGGGGACACCCACCAAGTCATCTCCGCAGATGACATTGCCAACGTCCCCACAGAATTCGTCCCCGCACTCAAGAATTTGTCCACGATCCTCTCCTTGCGCGCTCTGCGTGACGAGGAGCATGCCCGACGCGTCGAGACTGCGCCCACGCCCAAGCCGCGCAACAAAATCCCCCCCGCTGACGCGTCTACGAGCACCACGAAACCTACCGCACCCAAAAAACAAATGCCACGTATCGACGTGGTGACTTCCCCAAAAAAGGTCACGGCCGAAGAGGATCCCGAGAGCCTAGCCTTTTCGCGTGTCGGCGAACGCTATCCGTTCACGTTCAAGCTCATGTTGCACAAGCTGTACGACCTGAATGAGTGGGTGGAGAAGGTCAAGGATGCGGTGGAGACGTCCAAGTCGCAGTTCAAACCTCTGGCGGAACGGATCCAGGACGCTGTCAACTTGGACGTCACGGCGGACATCACGCCCGAGAAAAGAGCGGAGAGAAGAAGCAGCTTCCGTCCTCAGCCTGTCCTCGGTTCTTCGGCCAAATTTAAGCCGCCGCCGACGCCCTTGAAGCCAGAGAGTAAGGAGAACAGTCGTGTGTTGAAGAAGAGATGCATTGGCCGAAGGAAGTCCATCAACGGACCGATGTCGAGTGGCGTCTGGGTGTACGATGCGGCCATATCAGCCACGGAAGTTGCAGGACCCCGTCCAACGGTCGAGATTACACTCTCTGTACCTGGAGATGGACTGGCCGAGAAGCGTGCACGACACCGTTCGCTGACTGCATTGGAGGAAAGGGGAGCCGTGGGCACCAAGATTAAGATTGCTGTTCCTCTTCTCGCGACTCAAGAGGAAGTCTCCGAATCCAGAACGGTCACCCCAAGATCATCATCTCTCTCGCTTGCAAAGCGGGCGCATGAGATTGTCGAGACGAACGGCGTGGTAAAACGGAGGCGGTCGGTCGTTAGTGCCCTCGCTTCTGAATCCTGCAAAAAAGCAGCTGTCAAGCGTCCTTTGTGCGTTTAACAATCATCGGACAAATCCGCCAGACTTCACATTATTTTTTATAAGAACTTTGATTCGCACCTTCGTGATGGATATTGAATATGCTCGTTGGCTCGAAAGGCCCCATCGGATATCTTGCACTCCAGTCTTGCTGCACCAACCATGATGAATTTTACGTTTTACGTTTTCAACGACTTATCTTACCCTTTTGTGCGCTGTTTACTTGTCCGTTCATATTTTTATAATTTTAAGCTTGTTGTGATACATTTTGGCTGATGCACATGCGACGAGCAGCAGCACAGTGAAATGATATCTGCGCTTGGCTGGCAATCTTGAGAGGCGGACCCAGTGAACCAAACGGCTAAGGAGACCCAGTATCAGAATGATTTTTATACGATACAGCTGGGAGTTTGGGTTTTAGTGTAACATGTCATAGAAAGAGTCACAGAAAGAGAATGTCACACACGAACGAGATTACAGTGTAGGTGTGTGGTCTGCTAGGACATGGTGTCTTTCCACTGGTATGCCGGGTGTCTGAAACAAGCGGGACTGCTAACTCTGAGTCTCTGATGAAGATGAAAATGCATCAGCGATACATATGTCATCAAAGAGGATGGTGGAAAAAAATTTTAATAAAAGAGAGAAACGACCATGGAACGACTGTCAAAGTAGAGAAGTGTACGCGGTGAGCCGCTGCACCGCGCCAATTTCACGATATGATGCCAATTCGAATTGAGATGGTTCCATGGTTCCATGGTTTAATTGCCAACGACGACCCACTTGGTCATCTCATCCGGGCTATTATAGCGTTAAACACGTACATGAATGTGCAATGGTGCCGGTGAGGTGTTATGATTAGCTATCAGACTTTTACAACCCTACCGTTGAACATGTTCACCTCGAACGTGAAGGTAGTATCCTCTATTTATCGATTGGTCGTCTTCGGTGTCATCCACGAACCGCAATAAAGACTATCCGTAGTCGACTCCGAGTCGGAAAGCCATTTTTGCATAGTACAGAACTCGAACGGCCCATATTCTACTATACCTATTCCGCGTCCATACGCGTGTTTGGCGAGCGTGTGCCGGACGTCGAGACGACCAGATCCAAACTCCAGACTAGGCCTTGTGATAACGCTGATCTCATCTGGTCTTCTCCTTTGGGGAAACTTGCGGCACCAGACACAACAGTCATAAAGGTATTCTGGCAGTGCGCCATCATGATGGATGTCGAAGCCCACTAAATTAGGTTGTGTCTAGCACCGTGATTTATCTCCGCAGATGTCGGGGTGCAAATAATTTTGAAAGGTCGGAACTGCAATGCTGTTGCATAGCTTACAATCAGATGATCGTGACTGGCCGATCTCGCTGCTATGAATGCATCACCATGACTTGACAATCGGTCAAGCTCAAGTCAAACACGCACGTTATTCTCATGTTTCTTGGGTCGACTCTGAAGCTTCTGCAGATCTTCGGGGGAAGAGTACGGCAACGTTCCGTGTTTAGTGTTCATGTATCTTGAAGTGGTTACAGAGAAGTCAACTCAACATTGCTATCTTCCATCTTCGAGGCCCATGCTACGATCTGACCAGGTGGATCTTCGGTATTTAGCTTTTGATTATCCCACACCACTCAACTTGAAGTGTTTTCAGATTCATCTACACCTGACTCAGAGAACCCACACTTATGACTTGCGTACGACCATCTTATTCTGTGTTTGGGGCTCTTATCTCAATTCTTCTCCTATCTGGGTTAGTGCATGATAGTGTGAGTCATGCTTTGTTGTTAGAATATCTATCATTTATCCCGGAAACAGCGACCAGTGTACTTGAATCGGTGTTTTCCCATCTCGGAAGTTTGAGAATCCATTCAAGAACCACCGGTTTACATCCATCAATTGAAGCGTAAATGTGTGGTTTTTTCATGCATCTATCATTCTTATTCTATAATATTTTACCAAGGGCGCAACGACTCGGATTCCCCTGTCATTAACACTGGCACGCATTCGCAAATAAAGGAATTCCTTGACAAAATAGATGCGTATATAACTGGGATCCAACCACGACAACTTCCCCCCACGGCGTTTCCCCCCACGGCGCCCTCCTTCCACGATGCCCTCCTCTGGCAGTTGCCTTCCACCACGAGTTACCAATGGACGGGCTACTTAACAGCCAGGTCCAACCACCCACACACATTGCTCCGCAGCCTCCGCCTTGCCGCAGACCACATGAGTGGACAACCTTCGTGCGGCAGCATGACTTTGCCGAGAACTATGTCATCACGGATGCGCGGCACTACAAAGAAAATGCTGTTCGCCCTGATCTACAACATGAATTTGTCATGCTCACCGTGCGGGAACGCCATTCCGTTGACCCTGCCACTAACCGCTACCTTTGCGTCTCGAGGACGATCCTTAGCAATGGGTTCCTGGCCAAGGTTGGCATTTTTGGCAGGGCGGACGATAGCATCATTGTTCTCGACGGTACTTGGAACCCGGATGAGCTAGCGAATCACCACCGTGATGTCACTCGTGTCTGGGGACCACTCACGTGGCTCCCTCCTCAGGCACCGCCCTCGCTTCTCGATGTTGTTTACATTGTCGATCTGATCAGTGGGAATGTTCCAAACTACATCCTGCACCGCTACTCGTGTTATACGTTTGCACGTGCCATCCTCGAAGGGATCTACCTCGTGCTGGATGGAAATCCAGACCCTAACCCACCGACCTTCTGTACCGTACAGCGGTCAAGATTCCTTGGTATATGTCCCTTCGGAATAACGGCTGCACAGGCGCAGGCTGTCACAGTTTCGCGAGCCTTTCGGGCTGGAAGAAGACGGTATGGTGAGCGTAGTATATCTTATCAATTTGTTCCAACTGACCGTATATCAGTTCATCAGCAGTAATGACAAGGACACATTTTTTGCATGCCGGATCGTTGGGCATGGTACGGGTGTATTATCGATATTTTGATGTGTAGGACGCGACAGTCGTCAATTATCATTGTCTTGTACGCAGTATGTTGTTTGCGTCGCCTGTCCTCTGATTCTCTGACGTTTGTATCACATACATGTCATTCTTCGTAGTCTCAACAACGAGATCTTTCTGACAACGTAGCAGGCACGTACAGTTTTTGTCTTGGTTTCAGCCAAAGCCGGACGACATGCAGCACGGAGGTGCGACCGGTGGGCCCACTGATCATGGTAGGAGTGAGCTCCGGGAAAAAGCGCGTAGTAGCCAACGCTGGTGCCTTGTAGGAAGCCCAGGTCCTGTCTACTGATGCGCTCGAGATCCTAGAATAGCCTAGAGATGACTGCGAGGTGCCTCAAACTTGAACGTGCAGGCCGGTGCGATGAAAGGCGTCAAAGTTTCATGCGCCACGTGCAAATATAACACTCTGCATCAGCCTGAGGGTAAGTCGGTAATCCTTGGTATATTTCACTATTGGAAGGGCTGCCGGTTCGGGCCAATCCAGTGTGTGGCTGTCTTCCGATTATGTAATGACTATGACTGAGCCGCAGCGGCGGGTGGATTCGACCCGCTGCGAACTGCTGAAATTCAAGTTGACAAGCAGCCTGATTGGAGCCTGTGCTAAGAGGAACCCGGTCTACTTGTCTTCATCATGAACCGGAGGTGGTGTAGCTGGTGTCCATTCAAGATCCCATCAAACCGGTCAAGTCAACCTATCAAGTCCACCTTCCTGTGGGAGTACCAATCGTCGGGTCCTTGCATGCCAATTGGGCACAACGATGATTCCAAAACATCTCTTTGTGTTGTGTTTGATGGCGAAACACAACAAAAGTTCTCCTCTGTCAGAATCGTGCTATATTGCCGCACTTCGGTTGTTCCCCACCAGTCCTCCTGTGTATGTCCTTTCCACTCGGCTTGAGGAAGTTCGTTCTCACCCGTATGGTGTGGTCAGGACATTCGACGGGGATCCATCATACAAAAATGCAGCAACAATAGTAACGCGAATCTTCCACGTCTCACAGTCCCATTTGAAGTCATTCCTCTTGACTTGCCGTGTTGCCATAAAGAAAGGCGCTTTTATCTCGCCCCTAGATGCTCCGAGGATGACCTACGCACTTGGGATAAACATTCCATTTGCATCCTTCTGGAAAGCGAGTATACTATATTGCAAGATACTTCATTTCTCTTTCTCGTTTTCGAGCACACGGACAAATTACGCATCGACTCAATTGAAAGGCGATGTCCACTGAAGTGTTACTGTGCCGCAGATTCCACTCGATGGAAAGCAACATCGAGTCGCACTGTACGAGTAATTCCTATAGACAACTATCGCCCAAGAACGTCCATCTCCTCCCTTCCAATCGAACTTCTTATAAGCATTTTCGAGCTTGTCGATGATTCATGCAAGTGGCAACACGATCTTTTGTCATTTTCCCAAGTGTGCCGTCGGTGGTCTTGCTCCCTGCAGGTCCTCTTTTCTCGCTTGGAATATCCCATGTTGAAACGAAAGTGGTATTGCAGCCACAAGCAACCAAGCTCCAATCTGGACATCCTCGAGTATGCAAACACAGTGCGACAGGTCCCTGCACTTGGATTTAGCGTGCGGCACTTTTTTCTTGGCTTGGTTCACCGGTACGACCGGTACGACCGACAATGGCATTCCGCTATTGCGCTAGGGATCGCGATTCTTTGCAGCACAAGAAATCTGCAATGTTTCCATCTCAATATACAGTGGGACGAGAATTCTAAGGCGGACGCATTCTTTTTGGCCCTCCCTGAACTCCCTGCTCTGCACACATTATCCATCGCCTCGCACGAGCGTTATGTTGATTGCCATTGGTCTTCGCTTAAACCAGAACACCACTATTGTGGGGTCAGCATGTTTCAGCTTGCATGCTGCTTGTCACGTTGGCCAGCTTTGACCTCTCTCACCATTTCTCATGTCTATCCTGGAGACATTGACCGCCGATTCATCACACGTTCCCCCGCTTGCTCCCTCACGCACCTTTGCATCCGCAATTGTTACATGTCCGAAAATGCCTTCTTTTCTCTTATCACTCCGTTTACTGGCATGCTTACGCGGGTCACACTTGACAAGATATGTGGGCTCACAAACAATGGACTCGTCACACTCCTCGACAAGATCTCTCAAAACGTGGTTTCCTTGTCATTCATCCAAATGCCATGGTGGCAATTCAAGCTGACTGACTCGGAACATCCGTTGGATGTAGCGGTGCCCAAGATGCGGTGCTTGCGGCAGTTGTGCATTTGCGGAATTGTTGCAAGTGAACGCATGTTGCTTCGGCGGTCTGAGGCGTTTGTGAGGAGCAGAGGGTCTAGTGGGAAGAACGGAGTGCCAGTAGTTTGCTTGTCGTATTGGGGCGTCCCGGAGATCAGAGAGCACTGGGATGACTTCAAGTGGCTTGGGTGGCAGGTAGTAGAGTTTCAAGAACGAGCATCTAACAGCCCTAGTCTTCCAGAGTGTTGTTTCGGGACGAGAACAATAGGGTCTGTTAGGGATGATGGGTGAGTTCTGAAGATCCTCGTAATGCTGTTGTCATGGATGTCAGAACTACGACATGGTCAGACTAATAACAAGAAAATGAATAAATGTGGAAAGACGGCGAGAAAATAGGACGGCGTACCTCTCAACACCGCCGAGTAACGGGGTGAGAGGTGCGTCAGGGTAAAAGTTCGCCTTATAAGTAAGAACGATGATACCAAACCTAAATATGAGCCACGCCGCAATATAGTAACTCTAACAGGTTCGTATGGGTAGACCTACAGCACTCTAAGTACGTGGGTGCGTCCTAGGATGAAACTAGGCTATCTTCCGACTTAAGGCTTTGTCTACGGAAGACTGGGCACAAAACGTCATTCATATCCGGTGATAGCGACGTGTCAGACTAACTTCGCAAGGTCATGGCAATGTTTGCAAATAACTCGAGACATACCTTATACATGTAGTTTGACTAGAGCCATCCCCACATTGTTAAATTATTGGAGACTTTCATATTTTAAACAAGACGGAACTTCAGAAAGACCATCAACACCACCTACCAACAGACCGCTCCCTCTGGCTGGACATCAGAAACCCTGACATCCGCCGCCCTATACAGTCCTTCCTGTACCGAGCAATGGCTGGCACCCTACGCATTGGCCCCTTCTGGTCACATATCCCCGAGTGTGAACACCATGCCGGTTGCACCCAATGCCACGCCCCTGAAGAAACCTTAGAACACATCCTAACGGAATGACCAAGCATTGAGCGACAAACCATATACGCGCTGCTCAAAGAAACATGGCCAGACCCCCTAGGACCATGAAACCCACCCTCAATAGGGACCCTACTAGGCTGCGGCTCCCTAAAACTGACACACACCCCAGGCAAGGCTGAAAGACAGAACCCCAAGCCCACCCTCCGCCTCATCCGTATCCTCCTACTAGAATATATGAACATTTCCGGGGGCAGAAACATTGACACATACCCCAAAGGCTATATACGACGCGTTTGAGGCGTCTGAAGCGGTCCCGATGTGGAATTCAGCCTTGGTAAGTGCTCGGGCTTGACTGACTCGTCTAGGTCTTCATCTTAGTCGACCTTGTCGACGCGGCGGGTTCGGTCTAGGATGTCTCTGGTGCTTGTGGGATGCCGTGGATGTCGCAGGTACGTGCGCCGCTGTGTACTCGTGTTGTTCGTGCTGACTCGAGTTGTCCTCAGCTAGCGGCCCCACTCGAGTTGTGT
>JBBPTX010001458.1:0-10129 GCA_038094595.1 Pulveroboletus aff. annulatus
TAACTCCGAAGCTACGGCGAGGACTTCTTACAATTCCCGAAAGGCGGGTCCGGGAGAACCGGTGATGTTTGCATATCCGACGTCGTCTAACTCATCTTGGTCTTCCACGGAAAATCCCTCGGTGGGGGAGGAAGGGGGAAGGTGGTAAGACTGTTGTGAGGAGGAGGAGGAGTGTCGAGACGAACGACGAGAGTTGCTGGTTCTTTGGACGATTTGTCCATTCCGGAACGCGGCTTGGTGTTACGATTCGCTACAGGGTCTACTCTTTTTCTTTACTTCACATTACGGACTGACATTCGTTTCTTTTCTCATGCTTAACTCGCCACATTCCATGTCGTTCTACGACATTCCATATCTCTCGTAAGCGTGCCTATCCCTCACTGCGCAGGTACCCTTCCTTCTTCCGCTCTTCTCACGCCGTATGCGCCGGCCCATATATCCCTTTTCTATGCGCGATTTTGCTATTGGCTTCTGCTCTTCTCACGCCGTTTAACCGCGCCGGCCCTTAACACTACGTGACACGTAACTGTCACACTTTCGTCTCACTATTTAAACCCTTCAACAGGGCGCTTCATATCTTTTCCTTAACCTAGTTCTACCTACGGCTAGTGCCTAGTTAGCTCTAGAAATCTACCTTTGTGTCTTCATTCTACACTTGAGTGAACGCTTCACACATCAACGCTCTTCGCGTCTGAAGTGTGTCTCAACTTGAACCCTTGACCCTATCGCCAGTGTGGCATAGGATACCTTTGACTACCTCGTCCGCCACTTGGTAGACCTCGACCGGCAACCCCACGGCCGTATCTTCGGACGGGTATTCTCAACCGTTGTCCCTGTCTCTTGACCCTAGGCCTTGTAGGTCTACGTGCGACCATACCCAAAGGCCACGCGTAACACTTGGGGTCGGCGAGGACGAGAGGAAGGAGAGGCGCGTGGGGTGGCGGTGGTGGAAGAGAGGCGAGAGGCGAGAGAGCGAGGGGGTCCTGGGCAGCGTGCAAAAGAATGTCCCGGGGCGCGACGGTTGCATCCCCGGCAAGTATACTGTTGGCAGGAGAGCTGAGTGTGACCAAGACAGTGGCAAGTAAAGCATCGCTGGTTGAAGCGAGAATGTCCCACATAAATGCGGTCTCGCCCATTACGACCGGTCCACCAGTCATTGAGGGTTTGTCTATGGATGGGCGACCCATCCCTGAGTACAACATCGCCAAGTCCTCGACCAGCGGCGGCTAGGTCTCGAAAATGGTTGTCTACGTCAAGGAGAAAGGTATCATACCCTGATTGAAACCCATGGGAGTAAAGGGAGTGGCGTGCGTGGTAGATGTAATCCATCATGGTCCTGCCAAGGGTAGTGTGGGGGAATACGGGTCCTGACCCGGAGATGAAGGAAGCGATGCGGTTCAGCTGCATAGCTGTGTCGAACCAGGTATAGAGGGGAGAACCCTCGGCAGTGTAAACACTAATGGGTACACGGAGTCGGTCGTCAGATAAGAACATGTGAAAGCGAACGTATTCCTCATCGGTAAATCGTTCTTCCCGGAGACAATTGGTGTGGCGATGGCCAGAAACATCTAGGGGGACCTGGGTGTCCCATCCAGAGTGGACTTCCAGGGAGTCCGAACTAGGGGCTCGGATCAAGGCAGGGCGATGTACACCTAAGAACGAGGGGGGTCCGGGAGAAGGTTCCCGATGGGGCGGAGGGGTAAACGATGGAGAGGTCTGGATCCGGCCAGAGACGGGAGAGACATGGGAGGAGGGAACACCACTAACAAGAGTGGCGAAGTTGACAGGTTGTGAGGCGGCGGGGAGAGTAGGAGAGACCCTCTCAGGGTCGGTAGTGGGAAGACGGACGGAGTTGGGGTTGGTTGCGGTGGGTGCAGCGGGGGCATCGATGGTAGAGAACTCAATGGCCATTACGAGGAGATGGAGTGCGTGGTTTTGCGGCGTGGTGGGCGTATGGGTGAGAGGAGGAAAGCGGTGGGGTGGCGTCTTTTATAATCGTCAAGAATTTCCGACGAATGTTTCAAGTTCCGTTCTGGTTCCCAGGAATCTTCTTCGGCGGAGTACCCTTTCCATCGGATTAGGTACTGACGGGACGATGGCATACCTCGATGCCGTAGAATGGCTTCTATTTCATATTCCTCTTGTCCTTTGACCAGATCCGGAGGCAGTGTGGGGAAGTTCGGTCCGTGTATGGGGTTTTCATGATAGGGCGATAGGAGAGAAGCGTGGAACGTGTTATGAATTTTCCACATTCGTGGGAGTTGGAGGTGATAGGTGACAGGGGATAGGACTTCCGTGATCGTAAAGGGTCCTTCGCGTTTCGCGGCAAACTTCGGGTCTTGAACGGACCTCTTCAGATTCCGTGCTTCCAGCCAGACTTTGTCTCCTTTGGCGAACGGTTTAAATGTGGAGCGGGATCGAGCAGCCATGGTTTGGCGGGCTAGTTCGTGGGCGGCGAGGGCTTCGTCTCGCAATGCAGTTAAATTCTTGAGTCGTTCTTCGACGGCGGGGATCTTGGTCTCGGCAATGACTGAAGGAAGGGCTCGGGGTTCGTAGCCCATCATGAGAAGAAACGGGGATTTGCCGGTGACGGAGTGTGGTCGGTGATTATGGGTGAATTCGGCGTGGGAGATATGATCAGACCAAGAGGAAGGGAGATTTCCACAGTAGATTCGGAGATAAGTTTTGATCTCTTGATTCATGCGTTCGGTTTTGCCATCAGTCTGAGGGTGGTATGCGGTGGAAAGTGAGAGGTCATAGCCGAGGAGGCGTCCGAGTTCTTTGGCAAAGGAGGAGACGAATTGAGGTCCTCGATCCGAGATAACTTTGTCATAGAGGCCGAAACGTTTGTAGACTTTGTGGAAAAAGAGATATGCGATCCCTTCAGCGGTGATGGTTTTCTTCATAGGGCAAAGAATTACCCCCTTAGTAAGGCCGTGGTCCACCACGACCAAAAGACTGTCAAACCCCCCCGAAAGAGGGAGGTCGGTGATGAGATCACACGAGATCTGCTGGAAGGGACGGGAACAGGAGGAGGGGATTGGGGTGAGCGGAGGGGACAACGGGTGCGTGTTAACTTTGTTTTGTTGGCAAACAGCGCAGCCGTCGACGTAGGAGCGGACAAAGGTGGCGAGGCCGGGCCACCAGAAGTCGGCAGTAACGAGTTGCCGGGTTTTGAGGAACCCGGGGTGACCAGCAGAGGCGTGGTCATGACAACGGGCGACGATGGAACGGCGAAGGGACTGGTCATCGGGGACATAGACGCGGTTTTGGTACAAAAGTACGCCGTCCCGGAATTGCCAGTCGGAGAGACGGGAACAGGCGGCGGGGGGAACACGGCCCTCAATTTCCTGGAGTTTATGGAGGACGAGGTCGTCCGAGGCGGAGGAAGAGGAGATAACGCTGGAGAGGGCAGAGTCAATGACACAGACGAAGAGGGAGTCAGGCAGGAGGGTAATGCCAGAGTTGTCAGAGTCAACAGCAGGGAGGAGGTCTGGGCAACGGGAGAGCGCATCCGGTCCGGCGAGGTGGGTGCCAGGAACGTGAACGATTTTGTAGTCAAAATCGGCGAGGTCAAGCATCCAACGTGCTTGGCGTCGGTTGAGATCATGGGGACGTCGGAAGTAAGTGAGATTTTTATGGTCGGTGAAGACCATGACGGGAAAGGGTGAGCCATGAAGATAGTGGCACCAGGCTTTGAAGCCACGGAGGACGGCAAGGAGTTCTCGGTCGTGGATATCATAGTTGCACTCAGCAGGAGCGAACGTCTGGGAGAGGTAGGAACAGGGATGCCAGTCCCCATTCGAATCAGTTTGGAGGAGGATTCCTCCCGAGGCGTATTTGGAGGCGTCGGTGGCGATGGCGAAGGGGCGGGTGACGTCGGGCGTAAAGAGAACAGATTTCCGTGTGAAGAGCGTTTTGAGTTGTTCAAAGGCGCCCTGATGCGCGGGGTTCCAATCCCAGGGTTGCGTCTTCTTGGTTAGGTCGATGAGGGGGCGGGCAATGTCTGAATAACCGGGGATAAATCGTCTGTAAAAATTGGCGAAGCCAAGGAATGAGCGGACATCTTTGACTTTCTTTGGGGTCGGCCATTTGGCGATTCCGTCAAGCTTGATGGGGTCCATGGTGAGTTGTCCCTCCTTGACTATCATCCCGAGGTATTCTACTTCGGGGGCGGTGAAGGTGCATTTTTCCAACTTGAGATGTAGATCTAATTCGGTCATTCGTTGGAGGATGCGGCGAGTGCGTTCGGTGTGAGTGTCTTCGTCGGGGGAGAAGATAAGAAGGTCGTCCATATAGATGACGAGCCATCCTTCCGCGATCATATCGCGGAAAGAGTCGTTCATAAAACATTGAAACGTGGCGGGGGAATTGGTCATGCCGAAGAACATTACCAGGGGTTCGAAGAGTCCTTTATGGGTAAGGAAGGCTCCCTTCCACTGGTGTCCGTCCTTGATTCTGACGTTGTTGTATCCCCAACGAACGTCGAACTTGGTGAATACGCGAGCTCCTTTAAGTTTGTCGAGGAGATCAGTGATGAGCGGGAGCGGGTAAGCGTCACGAATAGTATGTTTGTTGAGGTAGCGATAATCCTGGCAGGGGCGAAGTTTTCTGTCTTTCTTTTTGACGAAAAAGAAGGGGGAGGCCTGGGGGGAGTTCGAAGGGCAGATCTTTCCGGCGGCGAGATTTTCTTCAAGAAAGTCTTCGGTGGCCTTCTTCTCGTCGGGGGTTAAAGGGTAGAGTTTTCCTATCTTTGGAACGAAGGAGTCCTTGACATTAATTTCATGGTTGTAAGGCCTGGACGGGGGAAGGGAGTCTGCGGATTCTTTGGCGAAGACTGAAGCGAAATCCTTGTATGCGTCGGGGAGAGTGACCTTTGGTTTGGCTTTTTCTGCAGCGGTGGCGAGTTCGGTAGCAGTGGTTAATTTTGCCACGAGCTTCGGATGAGTCTGGTGATATCGGGATCCGGTGCGGGTGATCCGCTGGCAAGCGTAATGGTGTA
The DNA here is from genome assembly GCA_038094595.1 of Pulveroboletus aff. annulatus. NCBI lineage: Eukaryota > Fungi > Basidiomycota > Agaricomycetes > Boletales > Boletaceae > Pulveroboletus > Pulveroboletus aff. annulatus. Next base: position 5,003 of record JBBPTX010001458.1, read on the forward strand.
AGGCAGACCTGACATAATGTTCGCCATCGGGAAGGTCTAGGAAGATGGAAAGGGCGTGGTTTGGGACGGTTTCTACGAGGGTGTGTCGAGGAGGAGGAGCAGGGGTTGTTTTTGGGAGGTGGTTGTTGTGTCATTGGGTGTCCTTAACAAAGGAGTGGTAAAGGGGGGCGGATTCGTCGAGTTTCTCCGAGATGGAAACGGTCCGCTTTGCCCAGTCGATTGCCGGGTTGGTGGCGCGAAGCCATGGGGATCCGAGGATCACGTTTTCATTTCCACAATGCATAACATGAAAACGAACTTGTTGGGCGACTCCTTCAATATTGATAAAAAGGAGCACAGTGAAGCATATTGCTCCTTTCGCATTCGGGGTTTGATCTACGTTTCGTACGGCGATGGGTTTTGGGAGTCGTTCGAGGGGGAGTCGATGTTTTCGGGCAAAGCCCCAGTCGAGGCAGTTAATGTCTGCTCCGCTGTCAATGAGTGCGTGGGTGTCGATGGTTTTTAATGTGTGCGAGGGGTCTATGAGCTGGAGAGGGATGCGCATAGATTTCTTGGACTGAGATACTAGTACAGGGGCACACGTAAATGAGGAAGGGGCTGACATCGAGGCAGTCTTCCTTTCTAAAAATCCGCGACAACTCGAGCTATTGCCTCGTCATCGTTATCGTCCTCTTCGTCTTCCTCGATTTTAGCGAGCGAAGGCATATCCTTGTCGCTTTCTTCGACCTTTTGAACCGTTTTCTTCGGCTTTGGAGAGTTGGGAGGGCCTGGACATTTGGACGACATATGCCCTTTCTGTCTGCAACGGAAGCAGCGTCCTTCTTTGATACATTTCTTTCATTCTTCGAGGGTGAGCTTAGTAAGTCAGATGACATCTACGTCCATTGCGTTGGGGTCCTTAGTGGGGGTGGGGGCAGAGTACTGATGGTAGGTAGCACGAGTAGGGGTTTTGTGGCGTGCGGCAATTTCTTTTGCGCGGTCCATGTGGGTTTGGAACGTTACGGCTTTCTTAAGCCAGGAGTCGATGGTGGTAGGGACGGTTTCCATTGCGAGGATATGTCGCATGAGGGCTTCCGGGATAGCGGCAGAATAATAACCGATCAAGACGTTGTGGTCGGTAATACCGGCGATGGCGTAGTGGTTTTGAAACTGGGCGTTGTACTCAGTAAGCGAAGGAGAGTATCCGCCTCCTTTCGTGGCGGTCATGCAAGTGGTGGTAAGCCAGGCAATGGCATTTCCGGTGGTGTCGTAGTGTTTGAAGGCTTTGAGGTATTCATCACGGAAGTCTTCCCAAGAACCCATAGAGATGGATCCGTCTTGGGCGATTTTAGAAGCGCGGAAGGTGTTGGCCCACGTAAGTGCGGGTCCCTTGGTCATGTATGACAGCGCAAAGGCTATCTGTTTCGGAGCAGTATTGTAAACATCAGAGTTGACGTTCAGGTAGAAGATGACGGAGTCGAGCCATTGTTTGGCCGTTTTGTAGTCGCCATCGTATTTCTCAGGGGTCCCGATACGGAGTTCGACGGGTTTGTTCGACATTGGTGGGATCGGAGGAAAGATATGGCCAGTTTGGCGATGAGGGGTAGGGGATGGCGGTGTGGGAGGACGAGGGATTTGCAGCGAGGCAGTCAGGTGGTGAGAAAGGTCGCGGGTAGCGTCTTCTTCGTCAGAGTCGAGGAGAGGTTCGTCGGGGTCTTCTTCCCAGGTGTCTGGGTTGGGGTCATCAGGAGTGTCCGACGAATCAGAGTGGTGGGTTCGAAGGGGTTCTCGAGGATTCCAGCGAGAATCTGTGGTTCTGGTGTGGCGTGAAATGGTGGGCGTACGTGATAGTGCGCATCTGGTGGGTGTAACCTAGTTCTTTTGTTACACATGACCCTTGGGTATGGTCGCGCATAGATCTACTAAGCCTAGGGTCGAGAGACAAGGATGACGGTTGAGAATATCCGTCCAAGGGTGCGGCCGTGGGGTTGCCGGTCGAGGTTTACCAAGCGGTGGGCGAGGTAGTCGAAGGTATCCTATGCCACACTGGCGATAGGGTCAAGGGTTCGAGGTAAGACACACTTGGACGCAAAGTGCGTTGAAGTGCGAAGCGTTCACTCAAGTGTAGAACGAAGACACAAGGGTAGATTGCTAGAGCTAGCTAGGCACAAGCCGTAGGTAGAACTAGGTTAAGGAGAAGACATGAAGCACCCTGTTGAAGAGTTTATATAGTGAGGAGAAAGGTGTGACGGTAACGCGTCACATAGTTAAGGGCCGGCGTGGGAAGCGGCGTGAGAAAAGCAGAAGCCAATAGCGAAACCACACATAAGAAGGAAACATAAGGGCCGGCGCATACGGCGAGAGAAGAGCGGAAGATAATCGGGTAACTGCACAGTGAAGGATAAACACGCTTACGAGGTAAATGGAACGTCATAGAAGGACGTGGAAGGTAGTGAGGTAAGCGTGAGAAGAGGAATGAGTGTCAGTCCATAATGTGAAGTAAAGAGAAAGAGTAGACCCTGCAGCGAATCGTAACATGATGAGGACAGACTCGGGGGAGTGTGCATATGTGACAAGTGAGGGACTGGGGAGAGCACACTGGTGGGGAGGCAAGGAGTGTCAGATGTGCACGGGTGGGTGGTCACTATAGACAAAAAACATGAAAATGAGAAGAGAGAGGTGATCTGATGATATCTGAGCATGGTGTTGAGCACTATCAAGCATCGAGCACGATGTGTCACTGTCCAAGTGGGCCTCATAAACGTGGATATGAAGAGCCAGTGGTCTGTTCGAAGGGCAGTCTGACAATTCAAACGCTTGAGTCGAGCAGTGAGAAATCGATTACAGGTGTACTGCGGACGCACAAGAGATGGAACGACTGTGACTATTAGCAAAGAATTTGGTACAACTAACTCATTACTATGTACATGGCTGGTACTAGTGGGCTTGGAATTAATGTAGGTGTTGCATGCTACTAGGTAGATAGTAAGTATAATGTGTGTTCAGCGTCAGTGTAAACGACTGTGCTATGAACCAGAACGGAAATGGACGAGCACTGGCAAAATGATTAATACAGCTTGAATAGCGTGTTGGGCTTGAATGAGATGCTATGCTTGTGAGATGGGACAGGCGGAGGGGACTCAGTGTGATGACATGTGTCGGACTTTGGCCACCATCATGGTACCGAGTCAGCAGATGGCGAGTGGGATGTACTGGCAGCAACAACGGGTGTAGGCTCACCAGCTGAAGATGCCTGGGCACTGGCCGTGATACCATGTTGATGGTTGGGTTGAGGCCATACCTCTCTCTCTCCATGCTTGCATCACACAGCATTGATTGCATGGAGGAGGGCAGTGTGCCCTCACTCGGCCTGTGGGTATGCTGCAAGAAACCTTGCTTTGTTTGAGTGGAAACTGGATGTGAGATACTGGATGTGAGATGTCAGTCACGATTAGCAGGAAGTATGAGGATGGAAAGTGTGATAGGAAACTAGGGACACAGAGCAGAAAGTCTGTGCCATCTGTATCGCCTGGCTGGGCTACAATGGTAAGACCATCTTGATAGCAAGAGTTTTCAAGGCTGGAGATGATGAAGGGACAAAAGGGTGATAACGGTGGTGGGACACGGGCAATGCTGTAAGAGGTAGATGTTGCACGGTTTGATGGACAAGCCAATTCGTCGGGGTGGAAAAGATTTGAGGGAGGGAGGCACATGTGTATGAGCCAGAGAGGGCATAGGGCACCAGAGGGATTTGTGGATGGGGCAGATGAAAAGTCAGGGGAGGCAGGGGAGAAATAGAGGCGAGTGCCATTCATGGTGATGGCAATGAGCTGGATGCCAGTGTGGGATTCAGCAGGGTCGACGACGTGCAATGCAATGACCTGGAAGTTGGAGGGGTTAATTGCGAGAGAAATGGGTGCTTTTTCCTAGGCAGACTTGTAGAGATTCGCAATGGTTTGCACGTGCTGGACAATTTTGTCTGCGGAGAGATGATAGAGAGAGATGACATTTCTGACAGAGAGGGTATACAGGCAGTTGCGTTTGTGGTTGGAGATGATGGAGACGACGGGTCTAGAAGGGAGATGAGGAAAAGAGGAAGAATGCTAGCGGGAGGACAGACCATCTTGTTTTGGGGAAGAGAAGTGAGGAAAGAGGCTCTGAACTGGACTAACGGAGTGGTTAATGAGGTGGACTCTCTTTCTGAACCAAGACTCTGGTTGCTGGTGATGGAGCTCGTAGAGACAGCCGTCCTGAGAACCCACCAAAAATATGTGGCCAAGAGGGGTGCCAACAATGGAGGACGTTTTGATGTCTGTCAGGACAGACATGTCAGTGGCATACATTTTGATTTCTTTGCGGTTTGAGTCAAGGATGGGGGAAGTGCAGAGGCCGATGATGAGGACGGATACAGGGGTGCAGAGGACCATAACAGCGGAGATATCGTCGACGAACATGGCAGGCTTTGGGTTTACAAGTGCGATGTGGGTGATGACATCTGGCTGGTCAACAGAGGTGATGTCCTGGCTGTGGGAGGTGAGAGAGTGTGGGGAGAGAAGGAGGGGACAGACCCACAAGGATAATCCCAGAGAAAAAGCTTGTGGTCGATGGAAATCCACATGCAGTCAATCTCTGGGATAAGACCGTGTGAGATGTGATGCTGGTGGCTATAGGGGGATGAGCAGGGAGGCGAGATGCATGGGCGAGACACACTGTTGTAGTACTGGAAGAGGGCATCAGGGATGCTGATGAGCCTGTGTTTCACCTATGTTTCTGGAAGGGGACACGGTAGTCATTGGAAAAGATGCTGTATGTGGCAGCGGTGGATGCAGCTGTGGGGGGGTGAGTGGGGGCGACGAGCAGTGAGCAGGAAGGTGAACTGGGGATGAGGTCATCGACGTTGGGGATGGACTGCACATGCATACAGCCTGAGCCTCATGGTGAGGTTGAGGCCTAAGACGTAGCATGGCAGTGCTTACCTCATCTACCCAATCTGGGCAGGTGTAGAGGTTGGCAGTCCCTGGGATGGCAGAAATGTTGCACTACGAGCTCGCCACATTAGTTAATGCCAGGGAAAAATGATAGGAGAGCTGAGAGACTTACTGTAGTGATGTAAAGTCCAAAAAAAAGTGGGAGAAAGGAGTGGGTTGC
>JBBPTX010001459.1:0-10124 GCA_038094595.1 Pulveroboletus aff. annulatus
TATACCCCTAAGCGCAGATGAACAGAAGGAGGTTTCAGATTGGCTAGAAGATCAATCATCGAAAGGATACATCAGACCTTCTAAATCTCCTCAAACGTCACCAGTTTTCTTCATACCAAAGAAAGACGGGCGAAAGCGCATGGTACAAGACTATCGTTATCTAAACTCGCAGACTGTGCGAAACAACTACCCCCTCCCATTAATATCACAGCTCGTGGACCGACTAAAAGGAGCTAAACTATTCACAACGTTGGATCTCAGATGGGGATACAACAATGTACGCATCAAAGAAGGTGATGAATGGAAAGCAGCTTTTGTCACGCATAAGGGAACATTCGAACCCCTGGTTATGTTCTTTGGGCTGTGCAATTCCCCAGCCACCTTCCAAACCATGATGAACGAGCTATTCGCGGATATGGAAGACGTCGTTGTAGTATATATCGACGATGTTATGATATTCACCAAGACAGACGACGAGCAGGAGCATGCAGAAATCGTAAAGAGAGTGCTAAAGCGTTTAGAAGAGAACGATCTCTTCGCCAAACCAGAAAAGTGTCACTTCTTCAAGAAAGAAGTCGATTATTTGGGGATGGTCGTAGGACAAGACGGGATCAAGATGGATCGCAAAAAGGTCGATGCCATCTTAGATTGGCCAGCACCTACCAGCGTAAAAGGGGTGCGAAGCTTTCTCGGTCTTGCCAACTACTATCGTCGCTTCATTGAAGGATATGCGCAAGTCGCTAGACCTCTGAACGATCTCCTAAAGAAAGACACTCCTTGGAAATGGGACTCCCCACAACAAGACGCTTTCGATAAATTAAAAGAACGATTCACCACAGCTCCTATCCTCGCTTATCCAGACATTGATTGTCAATTCCGATTAGAAACAGATGCTTCTGATTACGCAACAGGAGCAGTATTATCCATATTAAAAGAAGACAAATGGCATCCAGTAGCATTCAGCTCACATTCGATGTCACCAGAAGAAAGGAACTATCCTATTGCAGATAAAGAGATGTTGAGCATCATCAGGGCGTTAGAACAATGGCGTCATTATCTAGAAGGAACGGAACATCCATTTGAAATATGGAATGATCATGCAAATCTCCAGTACTTTATGAAAGCGCAAGATCTGTCCAGAAGACAAGCCAGATGGGCGCAATACTTATCCAGATTTAATTATACCTTTGTGTACAAACCAGGGTCGTCCAACGCAAAGGCAGATGCTCTCTCTAGAAGAGAAGATCATGCGCAGGGCATAGAAAACGACAACAAAGGCATAACTATGATATCCCCGGAGCGGATAAGGACAACATCATCCAAAGTCGCAATCTACGATGAAGGGGCACAGCTACATCAAGACATATTTAACCAAACGTGTCTCTTGACGGAGACAGAAATACAGAAGCTATGTAAAGAATACAAAGTGTGTGAAGAAGCAAATGGGCTTCTTTACCAAGAAGGAAACCGGTTATACGTTCCGGCCAAAAACAGAGATAATGAAGATCTAAGAATCAAAACCCTTAAATTATGTCATGACTCGCCTATGGCAGGTCATCCCGGAAATGAAAAGACCATTGATCTAGTCTTATGTCACTATTGGTGGCCTGGCGTCACGACTCAGATCAAAGACTATGTATCTCGTTGTGATCGATGCGCACGAATGAAAACCTCCAACCAGCCTAGCTCTGGTTTATTACAACCTCTAGAAGTCCCTAGCAGACCCTGGCAGGACATATCAGTCGATTTCGTCACCGATCTGCCAGAAAGCAACGGATCAGACAGCATCTTAGTAGCTGTAGATCGCTTCTCGAAGGAAGTGGTGCTCATTCCCTGTCGCAAGACGACGTCTGCCATCGAGATGGCAAGTCTCTACCTACATCATATCTTCAAGCACCATGGAATTCCTTTATCTATTGTGTCTGATCGAGGACCACAGTTCGCTTCACAAATCATGGCAGAGCTATGCAAGAAGCTTAACATAAAGCAACGATTATCTACTGCACATCATCCACAAACAGATGGTCAAACAGAAAGAATGATCAGGGACGTGCAGCAGTATCTAAGAATATTCTGCACAGAGCGCCAAGGCGAATGGGCACAATGGCTACCCATCGCACAATTCAGTTATAATTCGAAGAGGCAAGCCTCAACCAAGAAGTCTTCATTTGAAGTCACTCGTTCCTATACTCCACGCATGGGGATAGAACCCATTGCATCATCCTCCAAGGCACCAGCTGCCGATGAATTCCTATCTACCCTACACGAAGTGACAGAGCAAACTAAATTAAACCTAGAACAAGCTCAGCTACGCATGAAGACGCAAGCTGATAAACGTAGAAAGGAAACTCCTCCCTATAACGTTGGAGATAAAGTATGGTTATCCACAGATAATTTAAGGTTGCCGTGTGCAAGTCGCAAGTTGACAGAGCGATGGCTAGGGCCATATGACATCATCACACTAGTTGGGGATAATGCAGTAACCCTTCGCTTGCCATCCTCTATGCGAATCCATCCAACCGTTAATGTATCACGGGTTAAGCCTTATAAAGAAAGGCTTCAGGGACAACCTGTCATCGCTCCCGGCCCTGTACAGGTAACCGAGGACCGAGATAACTTATACGAAGTAGAAAGAATCATCGCTAGTAGATTCAAAGGTCATCGCCTTGAATACCTGGTCCATTGGCTAGGCTATGATGAGACAGATCGAACTTGGGAACCGGAAGATCATCTTCTACCGGGTGCGCTTGATGCCATCGGCGATTTCCATAGGGAGTATCCTTCTGCACCTCGAAGGTTGCAGATGTCTCATTCGGCATTTATACGATGCTTTCACGAACGCGAAGATCTCACTCTTCCATCGACACACCCTTTTGATCGCCTGGAAGTCGATCCTTAGATGGGGGGTAGTGTTACAGCTATATATTTTTCATCCTTTACTTAGCGCATACGAACGCTTTTCTTTATCTTATCAAGGGAAAACCCGACCTAGACACTGTGCTAGACACAGGGGATCTATGGGCCCTTCTAGATCAGTGGGCTTCACCTTCAGCTCTTCACTTTCGCCCCACTGATCACACACACGTATTTAATACATCGTGATCATCACAGACCTCACATCAGTCACCCCATCACTGTGATGTGATCCCTTATCTTTAATTACCATTGACATCTTCCATTCTACCCACCCGCAGCAGATCAACAGCTGGATACCTCATGTATATGTTAATCTCCGTCACAGGCCGACTCCTCATGTCGATCATGCTGGGTCTAGAGGATGGACTTATGTAGATACGTATCTAGATTGGTACACAACATGTATCTACACGTAGAATAGTATATAAAGTGAGACTGGACGGAGCTCAGCCTCCAGTCTAGTTCTCTTGTTCCTCTCCTACAAAGTAGCATCTTAGAAACACTCCTCTCAACGCCTAGCTTTTAAGTGGTTGCCTGCAAAGTTTTGTAGACGCAACACTTATGTTGATGGCTGTGATGTGTGCCAGCGCAACAAGGCAAACACTCACCCTACCATTCCCCCACTCGTCCCTATTCCGTTCTCATGTTCTCGCCCTTTCCAACAGATCTCTTGTGATCTGATCACCGATCTCCCACTCTCTAGGGGATTTGACTTGTTATTGGTTGTGGTGGACCACAGCCTTACTAAGGGGGTAATTCTTTGCCCTACGAAGAAGACTATCACCGCAGAGGGTGTAGCAGTGCTCTTTTTCCACAAAGTTTACCTCCGCTTTGGTCTATACAACAAAATCATCTCTGACTGTGGTCTGCAATTCGCCTCTACCTTCGCCAAAGAACTCGGTCGACTTCTCAATTATGATCTCTCCCTCTCCACCGCCTATCACCCCCAAACTGACGGCGAAACCGAATGAGTCAACCAAGAAGTCGAGACCTATCTCCGCATCTACTGTGGAGACCACCCCTCCACATGGTCCGATCACATCTCTCATGCCGAATTCACACACAATCACCACCCTCATTCTATCACCAGCAAGTCCCTATTTTACCTCATGATGGGATATGAACCCTGTGCCCTTCCTTTGGTAATTGCCAAAACCAACATCCCAGCTGTTGAAACCCGCCTCAAAGAGCTAACCGCCCTATGAGACGAAGCCCTCGCATCCCATGAGCTTGCGCGACAAGTTATGGCATCCAGGTCTAAGTCAAAATTCATGCCTTTCAAGAAAGGACAGCAAGTTTGGCTAGAGGCCAGGAATCTTAAAAGGTCCGTCCAAGATCTGAAGTTTGCCGCGAAACGTGAAGGTCCCTTCATTATCTCTAACGTCATCTCCCTCATCTCCTATTGCCTCTGACTCCCATGAACGTGGAAAATCCACAATGTGTTCCATGCTTCCCTGTTATTACCCTATTATGAAAATGACATCCACAGCCCGAACTTCCCCACACCACCTCTGGATCTTGTCGAAGGACAAGAGGAATATGAAATAGAGCGAATCATACTGTTATGATTCGTGTTACGCGTGGCCGTGGGTATGGTTGTGCGTAGACCTACTAACGCCTAATAGGGTCGAGTGGATCTATCGTTCGTGTAGACGACGATGTTGGGTCAGCCGTAGGGGTGCTGGGTCAAAGGTACCATCAAGGAGGTCTGACGGGTCAAAGAGTAACCGCAGTCTAGCTTGACAAGCGGGTCAAAGGTTCGAAGGAAGAGACACACAGAGGCGAGCGAGCTGTAGTGTGAAGCGTTCACTTAATGGTAGAACGAAGACGCGAGGAGTAAAAGCAATGAATTGCTTGTGCTACTTAGGCGATAAACCGTAGGTAGAACTAAGCTAAGGAGAAGAGACGAAGGGCCCTGTTAAAGGGTTTATATAGTGAAGTGAAGACGTGACAGTTATGTGTCACAGTGGTTAAGGGCCGGCATGGAAAGCGGTGTTAGAAATAGAAGACAAATGGCAAAACCACGCATGAGAAGGAAACGTTAAGGGCCGGCGCATGCAGTGTGAGAAGAGCAGAAGATGAAGAGTACCTGCGCAGTGGAGGGACAAGCACGCTTATGAAATGTATGGAATGTCGTAGAACGACATGGAAAGAATGAGGTTTAAGCGTGAGAAATGGAAAAGTATTAGTTCGATATTGAAAGAAAAGAAAAAGAGTTCGTTCTGCAAGCGAATCGTAACATTACCCCCTTAGTAACCCGAAGCTACGGCGAGGATTTCTTACAAGTCCCTAAAGGCTGGTCCTGGGGAGCCAGTGATATTGGCGTAGCCGACATTGTCAAGCTCGTCTCCGTCCTCATAGGGGGAAGGGGCGCGGGGAGAGGTTGGCGCAGGGTGGTAAGATTGTTGAGAGGAGGAGGAGGAGGACTGACGAGAGGTATGGCGAGGTGTGGCTCGGCGGACAATTTGTCCATTGCGGAACGCGGCTTGGGGGCGGCGAGGCGTGGTAGTGGACGAAGAGGATTGAGCGCGGGGAGAGGAGAGGCAAGAGGCGAGAGAGCGAGAGGGTCCCAGGCAGCGGGCGAGAGAATGACCTGGTGCTCGTTGACAACACCCTGTACAGACGTGTTGCTGGCAGGAGAGCTGGGTATGGCCAAGGCAATGGCATTGGAAGCACTGCTGATTGAAGCGAGGATGACCGGGGTATACGCGATCTCTGCCATTTCGACCAGTCCACCAGTCGTTGAGCGTTTGCCTATGAATGGGAGATCCATCCCTCAGGACTTCGTTCCCAAGTCCTCGACCTGCGGCGGCGAGGTCTTGGAAATGGTTATCGACGTCGAGGAGAAAGTTGTCGTAGCCCATTTGGAAGGCGTGGGAGTACAACTGGTAACGCACGTGGTAGATGAAGTCCTGCATGGTCCTGCCAAGCGTAGTATGTGGGAAAACCGGGCCGGAGCCAGAGATGAAAGCAGCAACGTGGTTGATTTGCATCGCAGTTTCGAACCACATGAAGATGGGGGAGGCGTCAGAAGTATATACGCTAATAGGAACACGGAGACGATCGTCAGACATAAGTGAATGAAAGCAGACATAGTGCTCATCGGTGAATCTTTCCTCCCGGAGTCGACCAGTGTGGAGATGAGATGAGACATCCAACGGGACCTGAGAATCCCATCCAGAGTGAGCGACAAGAGAGTCCGAGCTAGGTGCGCGGACGAGTTGGGGGCGGTGGACGCCTAGGAATGAGGGGGGTCCGGGAGAAGGTTCCCGATGGGGCGGAGGTGTAAACGTTGGCGAGGATGCAATCTGTTACAATTTGCTCGCAGGATGATCTCTTTTTCCTTACTTTCTCTCTCGGACTAATACTTTCTGTTTCTCACGCTTAACCTCATTTCTTCCATGTCATTCCACGACATTCTATCTACCTTGTAAGCGTGCTTATCCCTCACCGCACAGGTACTCTTCTTCTTCCGCTCTTCTCACGCCGTATGCGCCGGCCCTTAACACTTCTTTCTCATGCGTGGTTTTGCCATTCGCCTTCTATTTCTAATGCTGCTTACCATGCCAGCCCTTAACCATTGTGACACGTAACTGTCACGCCTATATCTCACTATATAAACCCTTCAACAGGGCCATTCATCTCTCTTCTTTAGCTTAGTTCTACCTACGGTTTACTGCCTAGATAGTACAAGCAATCCATCGCATTTACTCCTTGTGTCTTCGCTCTACCATTAAGTGAGCGCTTCGCACTACGGCTCGCCCGCCTCTGTGTGTCTTCACCTTGAAACCTTTGAACCCGTTCGCCAAGCTAGGCAACGGTTACTCTTCGACCCGTCACTACCCTTGACGGTACCTTCGACTAGCATCCCCACGGCTGGCTTTACGTCGTCGTCGACACGAACGACAGATCCCTGTGACCTTACTAGGCGTTAGTAGGTCTATGCGCGACCTCACCCACGGCCACGCGTAACAGGTTGTGACCACCACCACCAGATGATGACGACAAGGGCGAGGGCATCAATCACCACAGTGTGCCCCCCACCACAATGAAGATGGTGCATGGCCACAATGGACAGCATGCCCATCACCACCACTGCGACGAAGACAAGGATAAGGATGATCAATGGCATAATACCCACGATGATGAGGGGATAATGAATGAATGACAGTGATGACACACAATGGTGCACCCTTCACAATAACAACAACAATAACAACAGTGAGGACATGCGATGGCATGCCCATCAATCATCACCATGACCACAACAGCAAGGACACAATGGCATGCCCATCACTAGAATGACGATGATGGCAGTGGTGCAATGCGAACATGCAACAGCACACCCAGGCTTGGGCCTGAGCCCACACATCAATCAATCAATCAATCAATCAAGTACTAGTAGTACTAATAATAAATAATAATAAAATAATAAATCTTTGTTGCACTATAGTATTTGTTGCAACTACAATTCTTTGCAGGCAATCACTATCCTAAACATCAAGCGGAGAGACTATCTTATGAGGGGTGCTTTGTAGGCAGTGGACAAGAGAACTAGACTGGAGACTGAGCTCCGTCCAGTCTCACTTTATATACTATTCTAAGTGTAGATACATGTTGTGTACCGATCTAGATACGTATCTACATAAGTCCATCCCCTAAGCCCAACACGATCGACATGAGGAGTCGGCTTGTAATGGGGATCAATATATACATGAGGTTACCAGCCGTTGATCTGCTGTGGGTGGGTAGAATGGAAGACGTCAATGGTAATTAAAGATAAGGGATCACATCACAGTGATGGGGTGACTGATGTGAGGTCTGTGATGATCACGATGTAATTAAATACGTGTGTTGTGATCAGTGGGGCGAAAAGTGAAGTGTTACGCGTGGCCGTGGGTATGGTCGCGCGTAGACCTACTAACGCCTAGTAGGGTCGAGGGGGTCTGTCGTTTGTGTCGACGACGACGTGAGACCAGCCGTAGGGATGCTGGGTCGAGGGTACCGTCAAGGGTGTTGACGGGTCAAGAGGTAACCGCTGCCTATCTTGACGAGCGGGTCAAAGGTTCGAGGGATAAGACACACGAGGGCGATGGAGTCGAGTGTGAAGCGTTCACTTAATAGTAGAACAAAGACTGTGGAGTAAAAGCAAGTGGATTGCTAGTGCTAACTAGGCGACAAGCCGTAGGTAGAACTAAGCTAAAGAGAAGAGAGAAAGACCCTGTTGGAGAGTTTATATAGCGAAGTAAAGACGTGACAGTTACGTGTCACAGTAGTTAAGGGCTGGCGTGGGAAGCGGCGTTAGAAATTGAAGACCAATGGCAAAACCACGCATGAGAAAGAGACGTTAAGGGCCAGCGCATACAGCGGGAGAAGAGCAGAAGATAAAGAGTACCTGCACAGTGGGGGAAATAAGCACGCTTACGAGATGTATGGAATGTCGTGGAACGACATGGAAAGAATGAGGTTAAGCGTGAGAAATGGAAAGTATTAGTCCGAAAGAGAAAGTAAAAAGAAAGTGTTCGTCCTGCGAGCGAATCGTAACATGAAGAGTTAATGGTGAAGCCCACTGATCTGGAAGGGCCCGTAGATCCCCTGTGTCTAGCATAGTGTCTAAGTCGGGTTTTCCCTTGATAAGATAAAGAGAGCGTCTTTATGCACAAGATAAAGGTGAAAAATATATAGCTGTAACACTACCCCCCGTCTAAGGATCGACTTCCAGGCAATCAAAAGGGTATGTCGATGGGGAAGTGAGATCTTCGCGTTCATGAAAGCATTGTATAAATGCCGAATGAGACATCCACAGCCTTCAAGGTGCAGAAGGATACTCCCTATGGAAATCACCGATGGCATCAAGCACACCTGGTAGAAGATGATCTTCCAGTTCCCAAGTTCGATCTGTCTCATCATAGCCTGGCCAATGGACCAGGTATTCAAGGCAACGACCTTTGAATCTACTAGTGATGATTCTTTCTACTTCATATAAGTTATCTAGGTCCTCGGTTACCTGTATAGGGCTGGGAGCGATGACAGGTTGTCCCTGAAGCCTTTCCTTATAAGGCTTAACCTGTGATACATTAATAGTTGAGTGGTGTTGCAACTACAATCTTGTAGGCAATCACCAATGCTTAGACGTCGAGAGGATCTTTAGACACGCTTTGTAGGCAGTGAAACAGGAGAACTAGACTGGAGACTGAGCTCCGTCCAGTCTTTCTTTATATACTATTCTTCGTGTAGATACATGTTGTGTACCGATCTAGATACATATCTACATAAGTCCATCCCCTAGGCCCAATATGATCGACATGAGGAGTCAGCCTGTAATGGAGATTAATATATACACGAGGTTACCAGCCGTTGATCTGCTACGGGTGGGTAGAATGGAAGATGTCAATGATAATTAAAGACAAGGGATCACATCACAGTGATGGGGTGACTGATGTGAGGTCTGTGATGATCACGATGTATTAAATACTTGTGTGTGATCAGTGGGGCGAAATGTGAAGGCTGAAAGTGAAGCCCACCGATCTAGAAGGGCCCGTAGATCCCCTGTGTCTGGCACAGTATCTAGGTCGGGTTTTCCCTTGATAAGATAAAAGGGGTGTCCATATGCATAAAGTAAAGGGTAAAATATATAGCTGTAACAGGTGGATTCGCATAGTGGATGGCAAACGAAGGGTTACTGCATTATCCCCAACTAGTGTGATGATGTCATATGGCCCTAACCATCGCTCTGTTAGCTTGCGACTGTTACGAATTAATTTTGCGATCTACTCTTTTTCCTTTATCTTATCTTATCACACCATGATCTTATCTAAGATCACTCCTTTCTCTAATCCCTACACCTTCATCCGATTAGATTAGATATGATGTCATCATGACATCACAGGTCTAGGTGCTGTTGCAACTACAATTTCTTGCAGGCAATCACTATCTAAACGTCAAGCGGAGAGACTATCTTATGAGAGGGGTGCTTTGTAGGCAGTGGACAAGAGAACTAGACTGGAGACTGAGCTCCGTCCAGTCTCGCTTTATATACTATTCTACGTGTGGATACATGTTGTGTATCAATCTAGATACATATCTACATAAGTCCATCCCCTTGGCCCTAAGTGATCGACATGCGGCCTACTGCTAGCAGCGGAGATTAACATACATGAGGTTCCCAGCCGTTGATCTGCTGCGGGTGGTAGAATGGAAGATGTCAA
>JBBPTX010001460.1:0-10107 GCA_038094595.1 Pulveroboletus aff. annulatus
ATGGACTTATGTAGATACGTATCTAGATTGGTACACAACATGTATCTACACATAGAATAGTATATAAAGCGAGACTGGACGGAGCTCAGTCTCCAGTCTAGTTCTCTTGTCCTCTGCCTACAAAGCACTCTCATAAGATAGTCTCTCCACTCGACGTTTAGGATAGTGTATGCCTGCAAAGAACTTGTAGTCGCAACAGCATCCGCCTCTGCCTCTGACAACCTCGTTCTCCACAAGCTACAGGAGATCAACGGCTCCCTTCCCCCCGCCTTCCGCTCTCATCTTGCCGACTGGCAATTCTCCGACGGCGTCCTCCAGTATCAGGGTCACGTCTACGTCCCTCCCAACCATGACCTTCACCGCGCTGTCGTCCAGCGTTCCCATGATCATGCCTCCGCAGGCCACCCTGGCTACCTTAAAACCCAGCAACTCATCACCTCCGAATTCTGGTGGCCCAGTCTTGCCACGTTTGTCCGTTCCTATGTTGATGGCTGCGCTGTGTGCCAGCGTAACAAGGCTAATACGCACCCCACGTCTCCCCTACTCGTCCCTATCCCGTCCTCTTGCTCCCGCCCCTTTCAGCAGATCTCCTGTGATCTGATCACCGATCTCCCACTATCCGGGGGATTCGACTCATTATTGGTCGTGGTGGACCACGGCCTTACTAAGGGGGTAATTCTTTGCCCCACGAAGAAGACTATCACCGCCGAAGGCGTAGCAGCACTCTTTTTCCATAAAGTCTACCTCCGCTTTGGACTCTACGAGAAAGTTATCTCAGATCGCGGCCCACAGTTCGCCTCTGCCTTCACCAAAGAACTTGGCAGACTTCTCAACTACGACCTTTCCCTCTCCACAGCATACCACCCACAGACCGACGGTGAAACCGAACGCATCAACCAGGAGGTTGAGACCTACCTCCATATTTACTGTGAGGACCACCCTTCTACTTGGTCCGATCATATCTCCCATGCCGAATTTACACATAATCACCGCCCTCACTCCGTCACCGGAAAGTCCCCATTTTACCTCATGATGGGATATGAACCCCGTGCCCTTCCCTCGGTGATTGCCGAAACCAACATCCCCGCTGTCGAAACTCGCCTCAAGGAGCTGACCGCCCTTCGAGATGAAGCCCTTGCATCCCATGAACTTGCACGACAAGTCATGGCATCCAGGTCTAAGTCAAAATTCGTACCCTTCAAGAAAGGACAGCGAGTTTGGCTGGAGGCCAGGAACCTTAAAAGGTCCGTCCAAGATCCGAAGTTCGCCGCAAAACGCAAAGGACCCTTTGTTATCTCTGACGTCATTTCCCCCGTCTCCTATCGCCTCCGACTCCCACGAACATGGAAGATCCACAACACGTTTCATGCTTCTCTGTTATCGCCCTATTGCGAAAACGACATACACGGCCCGAACTTCCCTACACCGCCCCCGGATCTTGTCGAAGGACAAGAAGAATATGAAATAGAGCGTATCATACGGCATCATGGAATGCCGTCGGCCCGTCAATACCTAATCCGATGGAAAGAGTACTCCACCGAAGAAGAATCTTGGGAACCCGAGCAAAACTTGAAACATTCATCGGAGTTACTAGACGACTATAAAAGACGACACCCTCGCGCCTTCTCTCTTGCATCCGCTCGCCCACCACGTCGCACATAAACCCCTTCCATCTACTTCTCATGGCTATCGAGTTCACCAATGTCGACACCCCTGCAGCCGCATCCAACACCAACCCCAGCACTGTCCGTCTTCCCTCTACCGACCCCGAGAGGGTCTCTTCTACTAGCCCCGCCGCCCCACAGCCTGTCAACTTCACCACTCTTGTTGGCGATATTCCCCGATCCCATGTCTCCCCCATCTCGGGCAGGATTGAATCCTCGCCATTGTTTACACCTCCGCCCCATTGGGAACCTTCTCCTGGACCCCCCTCGTTCTTAGGCGTTCATCGCCCGCAGCTTGTCCACGCACCTAGCTTGGACTCTCTAGTTGCTCACTCTGGATGGGACTCTCAAGTCCCCTTAGATGTCTTCAATCATCGCCACACCGGCCGGATTCGGGAGGAACGGTTTACCGATGAGCATTATGTTCGCTTCCATTCTCTCATGTCTGATGACTGCCTTCGGGTCCCTATTAGTGTTTACTCTTCTGATGGCTCGCCCATCTTCACTTGGTTTGAAACCGCGATGCAGTTGAACCACATCGCCGCCTTTGTCTCCGGCTCTGGTCCGGTATTCCCACACACTACACTTGGCAGGACCATGCAGGACTTCATTTACCATGCATGCTACCAGTCGTACTCACACGCCTTTCAAATGGGTTATGACTCCTTCCTCCTCGACGTCGATAACCACTTCCGAGATCTTGCCGCCGCATGTCGAGGACTTGGCAATGAAGTCTTATGGGATGGATCGCCTATTCATAGGCAAACCCTCAACAACTGGTGGACTGGTCGAAATGGCAGAGATCGTGTATATCCCGGTCACCCTCGCTTCAATCAGCGGTGCTTCCAATGCCACTGCCTTGGGCATACCCAACTATCTTGCCAGCAACACATCTGTATGGGATGTCGTCGCCGTACCCCAGGCCACTCTCTTGTCCGCTGCCCGGGAGCAACTCGTCCTCTCGCCTCCCGCCTCTCCTCTCCTCGCACTCAGTCCTCCTCTGCGTCCAAGCCGCATTCTGCAATGGACAAATCATCCGTCGAGCCACACCCCGTCATACCTCTCGTCAGTCCTCCTCCTCCTTTCAACAATCTTACCATCCCACGCCATCCTCTCCTCGCGCCCCCTCCCCTTACGAGGATGGAGATGAGCTAGACAACGTCGGTTACGCCAACATCACTGGCTCTCCGGGACCCGCTTTCAGGGACTTGTAAGGAATCCTCGCCGTAGCTTCGGGTTACTG
Organism: Pulveroboletus aff. annulatus; assembly: GCA_038094595.1. Classification (NCBI taxonomy): domain Eukaryota; kingdom Fungi; phylum Basidiomycota; class Agaricomycetes; order Boletales; family Boletaceae; genus Pulveroboletus; species Pulveroboletus aff. annulatus. The sequence goes on from JBBPTX010001460.1 coordinate 2,908, forward strand.
AGGGGGTAATGTTACGATTCGCTCGCAGGACGAACACTTTTTCCTTTCTTACAATATTGGACTAATACTTTTCGTTTCTCACGCTTAACCTTATTCCTTCCATGTCATTCTACAACATTCTAATACATCTCATAAGCGTGCTTATCCTCCACTGTGCAGGTACTCTTTACCTTCTGCTCTTCTCATGCCGTATGCGCCGGCCCTTAACATTTCTTTCTCATGTGTGGTTTTGCCATTCGCCTTCTATTTCTAACGCCGCTTACCATGCCGGCCCTTAACCATTGTGACGCGTAACCGTCACGCTTATGTCTCACTATATAAACCCTTCAACAGGGCCCTTAGCCTCTCTTCCTTAGCTTAATTCTACCTACGGCTTATCGCCTAGTTAGCACCAGCAATCCACTTGCCTTTACTCCTCAGTCTTCGTTCTACTATTAAGTGAACGCTTCGCACCTCGGCCCCACCGCCCTCATGTGTCTAACCCTTGAACCTTTGACCCGTTTGCCAAGCTAGGCAACGGTTACCCCTTGACCCGTCGACACTCTCGATGGTACCTTCAACCTAGCATCCCTACGGCTGGCCCTACGTCGTCGTCGACACGAACAACAGATCCCCTTCGACCCTACTAGGCGTTAGTAGGTCTACGCGTGACCATACCCACGGCCATGCGTAACAACCCCTATTTGTGACATCATCAGGAACCAAGAACCAGATCCCTACACATGGCCCATAGCCCAAAGAAACGTGTGCCTAGAAGCAACTCTAGGAGCACAACAATTTGAAAGAGAAGCAAGCATAGCTAGAAGGTGATACAGAGAAGCCTCAGAATTAGAGGAAGAAGACAGAGACTTAGCCTCTCGCACGAAGAGACAGCGTTGCAAGTACCCACAAATGATTAGGAGAAATGATCATTTCAGTTGAGTACAGTTAAGAGTACAACAAAGAAAATTGTACAAATACTAGTCACCCTCATCCCTTTCATACAATCACAATGTCTTTCATCCTCACCACAGCACAAGACCTTCTTACCATCTTCATAGACCCAACCAGAGATAACCTTCAAGCCATTGGACAATTTGCCCAAACACAAGATTAGAGATATGAACATCTCACAAATGAAATAACTAGGCTAAACAATGCAATCAATTGCATTAAACAAATGATACAAACACTTACTCCACAAATACAACCAGTACCACCACCAGCCCAACCAACGCCAGCAGCAATCACTACAGTAGCAGGGGCATCATCTAGAAATGTAGAAGTCTTTGCAGATTCCGGAGAATATGATGGATCCTTCGCCAAATTTGATGAATGGTGGGCAAAGATCCAAGCATGGATTGAGATCAACCGTCACGCGATTCCTCCCAAGAGTAACAAAGCAATCTTGGCAGTACTCTCCAAACTAAAGGGTGCAAGGGCAGGACCCTTCACACAGTTAAGACTCCAACTGATCTATACCCCTGGAAACAATTACACTTGGGACAAATTAGAAGATGAACTCAGGCAATTGTTTGGAGGGAGTAATGTCAAGGATCGCGTAACCAAGAAGATTTAAGAAATGTATCAAGGACAAGGACAACTCATCAACGATTTCCTTGTCAAATGGTATGCAGAATACCAAAAAGCACAACTCAGTGATCCACATGGAGTATGATTACTAGAGAATAGAGTAAAAAGGTACATCGTGGACTTCATTTGGAAAAATGGCCTGTGCAAAGAAACAGTGGAGGCCACCATGGAAACAATGAGACATGTAGGGCACTGTCTTGAAAGCCTTGATATGATCAGAGGAAGAACGCAATACAGATTTCAAGGGAAATTGAAAGACCCCAATGCAATGGACATAAGCGCAGCACAGAAAGGCGCAAAGTCATATTATAATTGCGGTGAAGCAGGTCACTTCACTAAGCAATGTAAGAAACCTTCCACCAAGTGTGACCTTTGTGGATGATCAAATGGCCATAAGAAAGACTGCCGAAGAAGGCAGGTACACAGCACATCCTCGGATAACATTAAAAGCACCAAATACATTTATACACCCGGCACACAAGCCAAAAAAGGAAAAGGATGTGATCCCACAGCAGCTATAAGGGGCATGTCATTCAAAGAAGCAAGGGCGTTCCTCAGGGACATCGAAGATACTGAGAATAGAAAATTGGGAAAAGGAAAAGCTTAGATCCAGGAACTGGGCCTGATCTAAGCCAAGATAAGCGTAAGCAGGTACACTTTTCAACAGACAATCGTTTCTCTAGTTTACATATTTACGATATGGAAGCAGCGCCTTTCACTATTATATATTCTTCTTTGCTGACAGAGGAGTCCTCTCAGAGGCTTGACTGGGGTGTCACACTGGTGCTTAATTCCTCTTCAAAGAAAGCTAAATCTTCGATCTTCCCTACAGATCAAATCCCAGACGAAGGAATCTTTTGCAGATCATTGAAAATAGATAATGAATTAAAAATGAAGATAAAGGTAAAACCCAAAAACACTGATCAAAGTTTCATTTCAGTATTAGCACTTTTGGATTTGAGTGCAAACTGTGTCTTTGTAGATAATGTATTCACGATGCAACTTGCACACCCACTCAGGCAACTTGCACAACCACTTACCCTCTATAATGTAGATGGTACACAGAATGAAGCAGGCAAGATCACACACATTGCCTCCCTTCTGTTAGATTACAAAGGACATCGAGAGATAGTTGAGGCACAAGTCACCAGTTTAGGAAAAAACCAGATGGTGATCGGCTACTCCTGGTTAAAGAAACACAACCCAGACATCAACTGGAAGACTGGGGAAATCAAACTCAGAAGTTGCAGAAAAGAATGTTGGGAGTTTAGAGATAAAAGTGTCTATCTCAGGCTATTAGAGAAAGAAGAGCAGAAAGCTCAATATAAAGTATATGAAACAATAAAAATATTAGAAAAAGAACAGAACAAAAAACAAGAACAAAATATTAAAATAGAACAAGCAGTGGACAAGAAGCTTAAATCTTTTATGGATCAGAAGAAATCCACTGTGGAACTCATGCCAGAATGCTATTATGAGCATTTAAAAGTATTCAAAGAGAAGGCATCAACCAGAATGCCCACACGAAAATCCTGAGATCATGGCATAGATCTTAAAGAAGACTTCCAGTCAAAGAAAGAAAGACTAATACCCTTGAGCGCAGGTGAATAAAAGGAGGTATCAGATTGGCTAGAAGACCACTCATCCAAAGGATACATTAGGCCTTCCAAATCTCCTCAAACATCACCAGTCTTCTTTGTATCAAAGAAAGATGGAAGAAAGTGCATGATACAAGACTATTGTCATCTAAACTCACAGACAGTATGAAATAACTATCCACTACCTCTCATTTTGCAACTCATAGATCGATTAAAGGGAGCTAAGCTATTCACTACATTGGATCTCAGATGGGGATACAATAATGTACGCATTGTTACCTGTGGCCGTGAGTATGGTCGCACATAGACCTACTAACACCTAGTAGGGTCGAGGGAATTGGTCGTTCATGTATACGACGACGTGAGGCCAGCCATAGGGATGATGGATTAAAGGTACCATCAAGGGTGTTGACAGGTCAAAGGGTAACCGTCGTTTAGCTTAACGAACGGGTCAAAGGTTCTAGGGAAGAGACACACGAAGGCGGGTGGGCCAAGTGTGAAGCACTCACTTAATGGTAGAGCAAAGACATGAGAAGCAAAGGTAAGGTTGATTTCTAGTGCTAACTAGGCGACAAGCCGTGGGTAGAACTAAGCTAAGGAAAAGATGAAGGGACCCTGTTGAAGGGTTTATATAGGAAAGTGGAAGCGTGACAGTTACGTGTCACAACGGTAAAGGGCTGGCATGGGGAACGGCATTAGAAATAGAAAACCAATGGCAAAACCATGCATGAGAAAGAGACATTAAGGGCCAGCGCATGCAGCATGAGAAGATCAGAAGAAGAGGAGTACCTGCACAGTGGAGGATAAGCATGCTTACGAGATGTATGGAATGTTGTAGAATGACATGGAAGGAATGAGGTTAAGCATGAGAAACAAAAAGTATTAGTCCGATATTGTAAGAGAAGAAAAAGTGTTCGTCCTGCGAGTGAATCATAACATACATCAAAGAAGGTGATGAATGGAAAGCAGCCTTTGTCACATATAAAGGGACTTTCGAACCTCTGGTTATGTTCTTCGGATTGTGCAACTCATCAGCCACCTTCCAAATTATGATGAATGAATTATTTGCAAACATGGAAGATATCGTGGTAGTCTACATTGACAACATCATGATATTCACCAAAACAGACAATGAACAGGAGCATGCAGAAATCGTTAAGAAAGTATTAAAGCATCTAGAAGATAACGACCTCTTCACCAAGTCAGAGAAGTGTCACTTCTTCAAGAAAGAAGTCTACTATTTGGGGATGGTTGTAGGACAAGATGGGATCAAGATGGATCACAAAAAGGTCGATGCCATCTTAGATTGGCCAGCATCTACCAATGTAAAAGGGGTGCGAAGCTTTCTCGGTCTTGCCAACTACTATTGTCACTTCATTAAAGGATATGTGTAAGTCGCCAGACCTCTGAATGACCTCCTAAAGAAAGACATCCCTTTGAAATGGAATTCCCAACAGCAGAACACTTTTGACAAGTTAAAAGAATGATTCACTATGGCACCTATTCTTGCCTACCCAGACATTGATTGTCAATTTTGTTTAGAAACAGATGCCTCTGATTATGCAATGGGAGCAGTATTATCTATATTAAAAGAAGACAAATGGCATCCAGTAGTGTTCAGCTCGCACTCAATGTCACCTAAAGAAAGAAACTATCCCATTACAGACAAAGAGATATTGAGCATTATCAGGGCATTAGAACAATGGCATCATTATCTAGAAGGGACAGAATATCCATTTGAAGTATGGAACGATCATGCAAACCTTCAATATTTCATGAAAGCACAAGATCTATCTAGGAGATAAGCTAGATGGGCGCAGTACCTATCCAGATTCAACTATACCTTCATGTACAAACCAGGGACCTCCAATGCAAAGGCAGATGCTCTCTCTCGAAGAGAAGATCATGCACAATGGATAGAAGACGACAACAAAGGCATAACTATGATATCCCTGGAGCAGATAAGGACAACATCATCCAAAGTTGCAATCTATGATGAAGGGGCACAGCTACATCAAGACATATTTAACTAAACATGTCTCTTGATGGAGACAAAAGTACAGAAGTTATGTAAAGAACACAAAGTGTGTGAAGAATCTAACGGGCTTCTTTATTAAGAAGGAAACCAATTATATGTGATTAATATATACATAAGGTTACCAGCTATTGATCTGCTACAGGTGGATGAAATGGAAGATGTCAATGGTAATTAAAAATAATAGATCACATCACAGTGATGAGGGTGACTAATGTGAGGTCTGTGATGATCACAAAGAGATTAAATACGTGCTTGTGATCTTTGGATATAAAATAGAAGGCTAGATATGAAATCCACAGATCTGAATAGAGCCTGAGGATCCCCTCTGTCTAGCACAGTGTCCTGGTTGGGTTATCCCTTGATAAGATAATAAGTAAGTGTCCGTATGCATAAAGTAAAGTGTAAAAAATATATAGCTATAACTGTTATAGCTATATATTTTTCATCCTTTATATGCATATGAATGCTCTTCCATCATCTTATCAAAGGGAAAACCTGATCTAGACATGGTACCAGACATAGAGGATCAATGGGCCCTTCTAAATCTGTGGGCTTCACTTTCAGCTCTTCACTTTTGCCCCACAGATCACACATGCATATTTAATCATTGTGATTACACAGACCTCACATATAAACATTATGCAAGAGCTCATACACTCCTTTATTTTCAATCTCTACTATTATCAAATATGTTTATATCTGGTAGATATGACAGATATAAAGAAACATTAAAGAAATACAAATAGAAACATACAGGGACACAAAGAAACACAAATTCTACATTTTTACCAAACTTTATAATTAAAGAGGTACAAAAGAGACACAAAGGGTTACACAAGGGACATACAAGGAACATGCAAATGTTGTGACTACAAATCTTGCAGACAATCACTATCCTTTTAGACGTTGAGTGGAGGACTATCTTAGGTGTGATTTTGTAGGAGGGAAACAGGAGAACTAGACTGAAGACTTAACTCTGACCAGTCTTGTTTTATATACTATTCTTCATGTAGATACATGTTGTGTATCAATCTAGATACGTATCTACATGAGTCCATCCCCTAGGCCCATCATGATCGACATAAGGAGTCAACCTGTAGTGGAGATTAATAATACATGAGATTGCTAGCCATTGATCTGCTATGGGTGGGTAGAATGGAAGGTGTCAACAGTAATTAAAGATAAGGGATCACATCTCAGTGATGGGATGACTGATGTGAGATCTGTGATGATTACTAAGTATTAAATATGTGTGGTGATCTGTGGGACAAAATGAGAAGGTTTGAAGATGAAGCCCACTGATCTGAAAGGGCCCATAGATTCCCTATGTCTAGTACAGTGTCTAGGTCAGGTTTTCTCTTAATAAGATAAGAAGAGTGTCTATATGTGTATAGTGAAGGATGAAAATATATGACTATAACAGCAAGAGATAGAAAGGAATACAATGGGATATAAAGGGACACAAAGGGACACAAAGGGACATAAAAGAGACACAAAGGGACACAAAGGGACACAAAGGGACACAAAGGGACATAAAAGGGACACAAAGGGACATAAAAGAGACACAAAGGGACACAAAGGGACATAAAAGGGACACAAAGGGACACAAAGGGACATAAAAGGGACACAAAGGGACACAAAGGGACATAAAAGGGACACAAAGGGACATAAAAGGGACACAAAGGGACACAAAGGGACACAAAGGGACATAAAAGGGACACAAAGGGACACAAAGGGACACAAAGGGACACAAAAGGGATATATAAGAGATACAATTTCTACACTTTTACTACACTTTATTACCAAAGGGACACAAAGGGATGTTTCCGCTAGTGCAGCTGGAAACTCATATGGGTAGGGACATAAAAGGGACACAAAGGGACACAAAGGGACACAAAAGGGATATATAAGAGATACAATTTCTACACTTTTACTACACTTTATTACCAAAGGGACACAAAGGGATGTTTCCGCTAGTGCAGCTGGAAACTC
>JBBPTX010001461.1:0-10103 GCA_038094595.1 Pulveroboletus aff. annulatus
GGTGTCAACGGTAATTAAAGATAAGGGATCACATCACAGTGATGAAGGTGACTGATGTGAGGTCTGTGATGATCACGAAGTTTTTAAATACGTGTTTGTGATCAGTGGGGCGGAATGTGAAGAGGAGGAGGTGAAGTCCACTGATCTAGAAGGGCCCGTTAGATCCCCTGTGTCTAGCACAGTGTCTGCAGTCGGGTTTACCCTTGATAAGATAAAGGAGGCATCCATATGCGCAAAGTAAAGGTGAAAAATATATAGCTGTAACAAAAACATTCAGAAATTTCAGACATTCTGCAATGTAAACTGGTCTGGGCCAGGTTCCAGGATCAAAGTGGTTGGGAAGTTGCAGTGTAGTTGGGATCAGAGCCATAGTGATACAATACTATCATCCAGCAGTACAGCAATGCCAAGGCGATGGTGGCCATCTGATTACATCTCTTGATGGCAGCCAACAATATAGAAGTAGCTGATTGAAAGTGTGCCTTGATGGTGGTCACCATAAACAGCATTGCAGATTGGCAGAGCAGCAAAATTCTTGTCGGCAGCACATCTCAAATGTGGCGAGTAATGATCCTAAGTGGGAATGTAGAGTAGTGCATTAGTAATGCATCAGTGGTTGTGCGGTCATGTATTATTCATGCATGGTGATGTACTACACTACAACTACAGGGAACTTGCATCACGGTGTGATGAGAATCATAATGAATTGATGCATGGTTTTAACAGGATCGCCTGACTCCTCGAGCCCCCAGCACTCACCGCATGCCATATCCGCGTTTTTGAAGACAATCAGGGCGTCGTCAAAGCATGGGCACGTGGATGATCGTGCAACCGCCGAACCAACAAAAGACTCATGCCCACCCTGGCTAGCACTAGCCACAGAGTCTTCCTGGAATACACGCTGAGCGCACGCAACCCAGCCAACCCCATCTCCCGGGGCATCCTTCCCCCCCCTCACCTCCTACTGCCCGCGATCCAAATCCCTCAACCGCTACTCTGTGACTTCAACGACCCATCCGTTCCCAGGGTCACCTACAGCGCGGCCACCCACGCAGCGAAACCCCCGCATAGTTCAGGCCTCCCTCGACCCATCCTCTAAAGCCGAGGCCGGCAACCCCCCCGCCTGCCCGGTCGCACGCAAAGAACAAAGCGCACCGACCTCGAAGCTGCAGGCAGGGACCCCAGTGCGTCCGCCCTGCCCCACTCGAGAACGGCTCACAACCTGGGTCCCGGTAGCCTCACGGTCCTCAACCTCCTCCCTCCACCAGCAAGACTCCCAGCGGGTAACCGAGGTAATCCCGCATGCATGGTCCCCCGCCACCAAGGAAACATACAGGGCAGGCCTCCTCGCATACCACACCCTCTGCGATTCCAAAGCCATCCCCGACGACCAACACGCACCGGCAAGCTCGGACCTCATCGCCCTATTCATCTCCTCCATGGCCGACCTCTACTCTAGCTCAACCATCACCAATTACGTATGTGGCATCTGAGCATGGCACATAATACACGGGATCAGCTGGGACATGAACGAGGATGAAACCAGCGTGCTGTTCAAAGCAGCAAAAAACTTGGCCCCCCCACGTCAAAACGCCCCCCCTGCGAGCCATTCACTTTAGACTCCATCACAATCATACGCGACCAGCTCGACCTCGACAATCCACCCCACGCCACAGCCTTCGCCTGCCTCACCACCACTTTCTATGCCACTGCGCGGACCGGAGAGTTCACAGTCCCTAACCTCAAAGCCTTCGACCCCGCGGTGCACATCACACGCGCCAGAGTATCCACCCACTTCAACCGCAACAACCTGGAATTATGCAGCTTCCACCTCCTGCGCTCCAAATCCAGCACAGTGGGTGAAGATGTCAACTGGGCCCCGCAGGACAGCCCAACAGACCCCGCTTGCGCGCTAGCCAACCACTTCCACATCAACGACCCAGACCAATCCTCCCCCCTCTTCACTTATCGCACCAAAGACGGGCTAAGGCTGTTAACAAAGCCGAAGTTCCTAGACATGCTAGACTGTGCCTTCAAAAAGGCCAACACCACACCCCTACGCGGACACGGAATCCGCATCGGATCCATGCTGGAATACCTACTCCGCAACATACCCTTTGATGTGGTAAAAGTCAAGGGCCAATGGTCCAGCGACGCCTTCCTCATCTATCTCCGGTGGCATGCGCAGATCCTAGCCCCATACCTACAGGCACACCCTACCATACACCACTCCTTCCTGCGCTACACCCTACCACCCGTCCGCGGGTAACCCACCTTGTGAGTCTCCTCTCCTCCTAGTTCCGGGGCAAGCAGCGTTCGCCGCGCGCGTCATCATTCCCGACTCCCTACATCCGGGGTTCGCAGCTCACACCGCTTGCCAGATCATGCCCGACAGGAGCCGGAAAGCGCTGCGCGCTCTCGCCCACACTCTCCCTCGCATCTCCCGCCCTTAACCACCCATGTATTGTAGTCAGTAGCTACAATACACACCAGCGTCTCCCCTAGCCCCTGAGCGACCTCCAAAGAAGGGCTACTTCCTCGTGCATTATCGATACACCGAACATGTCGTATATTCCGCGTGTCCCGTTGACCACTACGCTACTTCTTCGTCTGCGCGTAGACAACGGGATCAAATTTGGCACGCGAGCGGTCCACTCGTCCATGTACAAGCCATCCCAGGCCTATCTCCGTTGATTAGCTATCCTTTTTGGACAGTCCATTCTGCCAGTGCTGGCACGACCACCTTCGGCTCTTCAACCACGTCACGGCCGCAAAACCTGCCAGTGCTGGTGCTTATCGATCCCCTAGTACTCCTGAACTTGCCATCCTGCCAATTTCAACCAGGGTACGGTGACACATCACGGGTACACACAGGAGCGGTACGGGGAGCGAGAACACACTTGGAAGTGTGATACGCTTGGTCATGCCAGCACGGGCAAGCGAGACAGATGTGCAACCGGTTTCAGCCATCGTTGGATATTCAGAAGAATAGACTGATGGACGTTATCAGGGCAGGCCGTCTGAAACGTGCGCTGACACATTCTCGAGTTGCGTGTGGACAACCCATCCCATACGAAGACATCGTCCTGAAGGTTTGAACTGAGGCATCTTTCTAGTGTCTACCAAATACATACTGTTGGAACGTCCAAGATAGATCCTTTTGGTTGAAACTCACATGGAACCCGAATGACACGTACGTCAATGTTACTTTTCCTCCTGGAAAGACTTCAGATATCCCGTTCACAACGCAACTTGTCTGTGGAATAGTGAGATAGCTGTGTTCACAGATCGCGATGCTGACGGCAACTCGAAAGAAGTGGTAGGGGTTGACCGTTCAGTGAAGTCATACCGGCGTAACGATTGTACACCACTAGGGTGTTGCTACCATGAAAGGAATATCTACAAGACTTTCTAACCCGGAATAACGTCGGTCTACGAACAACCCTATTAGACACATCGTCGTGAGGACATTAAGTGGTATCACAGGTTCCAACCCATCACTGCTTTTTCGCTGCGCGTTTGGAATAGATCATGTCGGTGAACGGACTAATGTTGGGTCAGTGGATCAGCTGATACATAGCTGAGGCACGTGGCGGACGTACCCCTCGAAGCGCAAGGCAATAATGTACGCAATGTACACGTACAATGTAATCAATAAACCCGCCGGGCGTTCATACCTTCCAACAATGCGAGTGAGCTTTTATAACACACATTAATGGCAAAGTTCTCACCACAGCGCCGTCGCACAGAAACATAGCGTGCTTCCGACGTACATCGGATCTCTCAACACGTTGAAAGGAAAGCCTTCAACGCGATGGTTCATCAAGATCCCAAAGTAGTCCCCAAGAAAAGTTCCAGTGATGCCCAGTGCGTACGTTGATGTGACGACGAAAAGCTGACCAATCGCGAACATGATAATGGGAACGGTGGTCGCATAAGGCTCCGGAAGTAGCGGTACACGAGGTTGGTCGGCCAATGCGCGCTGGTACCTATTTTCGTAGTGAGCGTTTGAGGAATAAACAGCCGGATAAAAAAAGAATGCACAGGTGGTCACGCAGCATGCCGAATGAGAAGATCAACGCAGCAAGAAAGTAGCAGCCATAGCGTGCGTTACCACCAAAAAGGCGGGTAATGGTCTTGTTCCTATACTCTACTGCGGTTCAGTACACGTTGTGGGAGAAAAAGGTGCTCGTACCGTTACGTGCGACGATGTTCCATGCAGTTGGGTTGAATGTGATGGAAAACAACGAAATGTACAAGGACGTAGCAGACGTGTCTAGGATAGAAGAAAACGCGTCCATGGGCCGGCTCCAAGTCGAAGAACAAGTCAGAGAGACACTGTACACGTGTTTCCCACGAATGTTGGAATTAACCGTCTGCAGGTTCATACAGCATACTTAGATCAAGCTTTGATATGACAAGGTGTAGACCGGGCACCGCTCGTATTAGCGTGAAACTGCGCAGCAAATGACTTGGTATCCCCGGGAAGTGAGTTCTTGTAACCCGACACAGGTCTCAAACATCTTCATCATGACACCATCTCCTTGGGGAGCAACGCTTCCCACTGGCACTGGCCAATGGTCCCAAACTCGGACCATGATCTAGAGTTATCTTTATATACCCCGCAAGGTACCTTGAGCCCTGTTGGCAAACGTCGACCCGAAATCCTTGCCACCCACGACTCGCCTTCAGTGCCTTTTGTTTCAGAGTTTAGTATGGATCTCGGTCTCAAAGGTGTACACGTCCTCGTCACAGGTACAGTACCACCAACGTCCCACTCGCTTAAGTTGACGATCAGATCGGTAGGTGCGAGCGAAGCGATCGGTCTTGAAACCGTCCGACTCTACTGCTGTGAGTCCATACACCACTGCCCCGTCCAAACACACCAACTTTTGCGACAGCACTCGGCGCCGAAGTGACTGCCCACTATGACACCCAATACGAACCCCTCGAACCTCTCGACAAGGCCTACTCCAACTTGCAAGCCGTGCAAGCCAACCTTGCCGACGAATGGTCGGTCGCAAATATGTTCACCGCGCTCGCGCACGCTGGACCGGTGCAGGTCCTCGTTGTAAACCACGGAATTCGGCCCGAAGAAGACGTCCCCTTAACGGAACTGACGCTCCGGCGATGGAACCACACTGTTGCAACTAACTTGACCTCGTCGTTCTTGGTCTGCAGGGAATATCTGAAGCGGCTGGCGAGTGCAACGACAGAGGTGAAGGACAAGGCAGCGATCGTGTTCATCGGGAGTACCTCGGGTAAATACGGCGAGGTAGGGCATGCTGATTATGCTGTCACCAAGAGCGGTGCGTGCGTATGGGATAGAGATATATTGTATCTCACCGTCAAGCGGTTGTTTTTTTTTAGGAATGATGTATGGATTGACCATGACGTTGAAAAATGAGATTGTCAAGATCGCACCCAAGGGTCGGGTGAATACGGTTGCACCAGGTTGGGTGAGAACAGCAGACGGAGAGAGGATCCTGGCAGCTCAGCCAGACGGGCTCTGTCGTTTACCTGCGACGTGAGTGGAGAATCAGATACCACTGTAATTCAGTTGCTCAACATTTCGTAGAACTCCACTGGACATTGCAAATCAGGTTGCGGTTATATCATCAAAGGTATCTGGCCATGTCACTGGTCAAGTAGTAATGGTGGAAGGTGGAATGGAAGGGGAGTTGTTGAGCAAGCCAGAGGATATTTAACTTTGGTGCATTTGGGACTACATAGGATAGTTTGAATTCGAATCAGCGATTATAGCTTGGTGGACCCCAGGATAGGGTTAGGGTTTGATGGCTGACAAATGGGGTCTCTGTAGCCAACTAGCGCCAAGTCTTCTTTCTTCGTATTGTCTTCGCTCATATTATACTAACCATGGTACGTTTCCATTCTATCCCATTGTTACATAGAAATAACAACCCGGATTAGTCTACGAACTGCAGGCGGCGTCTGATTCGCGACTTTAAAAGGCTCTCGAGTGACCCACCAAGTGGTGTTTCAGGCAGTCCATGTCCCGATAACATTATGGTATGGAACGCCGTCATATTCGGTCCAGGCAAGTTACCATCCCCCTCGATATCTTCCCATCTCACGCATCCCCCGCCCCCCACTCTTCCCCATCTACACCTCGATGCCAATCATGATCTAAAACGCAGCCGACACTCCTTTTGAAGACGGCACCTTCAAACTCCTCCTCACCTTCGACGAATCCTATCCTAACAAACCCCCCACTGTCAAATTTCTCTCCCGTATGTTCCACCCCAACGTCTACGCCAACGGCGAGTTGTGTCTCGACATCCTCCAGAACCGATGGTCCCCGACATATGACGTTGCCGCCATCTTGACTTCGATCCAAAGTTTACTCCATGACCCGAATCCGAATAGTCCAGCGAATGCGGAGGCGGCGCAGTTGTATCGGGAGAATATGAAGGAGTATGTGAGGAGGGTGAAGGCAACGGTCGAGGATAGCTGGTTGGATCCCGAGGAAAGACAAAAGATGCAGGTGGATGGTGAGGAGGGGGATGCGGCCTAACTCGCCGAGGCTTTGGAGGGGGACCGTTGTCATGAGGTGGGTGCTGAATTGGACTGTGTTGAAATCATGATCCCCCTCTCTTTTGGTGCTTGTTTCATTTTTTAATGTTCTTGGATAGTGTGATTGTGTTGTTCATGCGCGATGGGTACTCATAATCTATAGACTTGATGTTGTAGGCATCATGATCATTATTTGTGGCACACGTCACCTCCCTCCATTACCTCCGCTCGTTCTCCCAAACCGATCGTCACTCTAATTTAACATGTTCATAAACTCACGTGCTGTCGCCCGGGGACTGGCACTAGTACGTACTACCCCAGGCGATCAGCGCACGCTGAAAATGGGAATATGTAACTTGAACTTGTCCGGAGTCCGTCACTGCCACGACTGAGGCTGGAGTCCCACATCGGCACCGGGCTAATATTTTGTCTCCATTCTCAGCTTGTTTCTAGCACCAGTTTGGTCGGTATACGTATGTTCTTCCACGGATCAGCCTCGAGTCCTTTTAATCACTCAAAGATTCTAATTCGCCTCAATCGGTCGAGACCGTCGAGTTTGTCCTGGAGACAAATTCTGAGACGTGGCTAGCAGGCCATGGGCTGTATGCTGACTGTCCGTCAATGAATTCCCTGATTGCACCTCGTGAGCACCCTCTTTTTTTTTATCAAATTGTTCCAATGTCGCTGCATGGCAACCACGTATGTGGTCTCAAGTGGGAATAGCGTATTGTTTTCACGCAGCAAAGCCAATCACCAAATCACAGCCGTCATCAGCTGTGGCGCCGTGTTATCGTGACTCATGATCAGACTGTAGCTCCACTGACATGGCCACGTGGACATGTGTCGCCCACCCAAAATCATGCCCATACTTCTTATGCTCCCTAGCTACCATGCTTCCAACCTCCACTACTCTAGTGTTGTCGCAACCTGGGGATAGCCATGGCGACACACAATAGCACCTACTGTATCGTATTCTCAATTGTAACGAGAACAGAGCGGCCATGCTCGTGGCAACTCAGTAGGCGGTGCTTAGGTATGATCAATGATCCGTCTATCTCCGAATGCGCGCCACCGATATCTGGCTAGCGACGACCCTCCAGCATTCTTTCTTCCACCCATCACGCACGCTTGCAGATATGGCCTCTGACGTCTTGAGCCATCGCAGCGATGAATGTTCATTGATACTGGCGGAGGATGATGGAACATCTACGAGGGTATTGGAAGACTTGTCTAGCGCAAGTAAGCCCTTGTTACTGTCGTGGGGACTGAACGAGTAACAGTGCCTCTCCGCCTCGCATGTCAGAAGAGTACTCCCGTCGGAGGCAATCGTCCCACAGCCCTCCGTTATTGGTTTAATGGTCTCCATGTATTCTTCGTTTTCATTCACGTCGTGCTTGTCGCGATGTGATTCAACCACCCAGAGCATCGGTTCACGGTCTCGGTGAACAATACCGCTGCGACTATCGCCCTGAAGGCATTCCTCCAAGCATTTTACCTCGTGGGTTTCACATTTTGTAACCGGACGTTGATACGAATTCCTGAAAGATATTCACTGCCATCATGGTGCTCGTGGCTCAGCGTCTTGCGATCTTCATGACCATGAGAAAGCGACAGAAACTCATAGTCGTACACGACTTATCCGGCGCTTGGAACGGCATCGGCGCTGCCATCAGCACCTTTTTGCAGCAAGCCGAGGTCGTCTCCTTGTCATTAGTAATACTCTTGATATTGGCGTACCTCGGTAGCATCTCCGGCCTGCACATAATCTCCTCGTCTGTCATCCAATTCGAGTCTTTCAACAATACGGTCACACAGTCCGTTTCGTCAGCACTAGCATGGCCTCCTTCATCCGTTGACATGTCCGATCTCAAATGGGAACTAATTTCCCCTTTGACAACATTCTTATACTGTGGCCTTTATGAACGCGACCACCATAACTGCCGACTGTGGTCTGCTGTCAAATCGTTCAGTTGGCACTTGGAATTTGACTGCGGGTGTCTATAGTGTTGATGTCGATGGGCTTGGCGAGGTCTGTCTGTCAGTGACTGGTAAGTATATTTTCATGACGTCTGTGATTTGTTGCTCATGCAAACTAGGGCCAGTAAACACTGTGTCGTACATCAGTTACAACAATTCAGGAGCTTTCGTGAGTGTTGTTTACTCTTTGGGGAGTCGATTAACCTGATAATTCTCTAACCATGCCTAGTTTGTAGTGACTACATTATGCCACTCGGGTAGACCTGGAAAATTTAACTGACAAAGTTCTTCATGTGACTGTTCAAGAAGAAATCTGTATGTGATATGTCATTATATGTTGGTGCAGATGTATGGTTCACTTAGTTTCTACTCCATTTTCTCTTGCCAATTTCACAACTACAACACTTTTGCTGCATGTACTTTGAGTGCAGCAGCATCAACTTCCTCTCTTCCTATGCAAAATGGAAGAACTACCTATACTACATCATTACCTTTTAATTCTGACATGGGGTCCTGGTCCATTTGCTCTTCAGATCCTGTTAAGGATATGACACAAGTGGCAAGTATGTATTTCACCCCAGGTTTTATTCATTATATGATGATTATTAGTTGAACATTGCTCAAAATTCATTTCCAATCTTAAGTGAAGTTTGTCAAGAGGTTGAGCTGCCTATTGGAAAACATGTGTTGATATGAATTATGCTAATGTGTAAGAATGCAACATCATATAGGCTTGTTTTAACTAAATTCTTGAATAGATATGTATACAGATCATCTCTTGAATATTTTATGGATTTCTGGATTAGTTCCAGTAACAGGGACATTAGTATCACCCATTACACTTGGTATGAGGGACTTGGAGAATGTAGTGGCAGAAACTGTGGCCTTATTTGTATGGTTGGGTATGTGGCTGATGAATTCTCTATTTTTTTTACTTTATTGAATGTTGAATAATCAACAGCAAGGACTACTTTGGGCTGATAATTAGCAGGCTCATGGAGTTAGCTCAATTACCAATGTTATTCTTGAGCTCAGACTGAGTGTATGTTTCCCCCTTCTTCTGTGTTGGTTTTTTTAGTTCTATTCATGTAGGTTAACATGGTACCAGTAGGTTTCCTCTATTAACACTAATAGATATGGTATTTCATGTCTTTGATAGGTTATTATTGGCCTGGTTCTTCCACTCATCCTCTTGATTGTGATTCTTTTAGTTCTCCATGAGTTACACTCTACAAATTCCAGAGCATTACTGGCTAGCTCAAGTGTCCTAGGAATGATGTGGATATCTGCATATTCTTTGTTCTTGCAGCATGTGATAAAAATAGCTGGAGATACTGCACCTATCCATCTAAGGCAAATTAGAATAAAGACTGAAGTTTGCCTTGCTAACATTGTATCTGACTCAGCAAGATCCTCAAAAGAAGATGGAGGTATTCTTCAAGTGGATTATATGGCCTGTGCTTTTAATCAGCAGGAATATGTCACAAAAGGTTTGTCTTCTCAATTTCATGTCAAAAATACTATTTAATATACTTTTATCCCCTCTGACAACAAATTAAGATAGCATCATACATTGTTCCAATGCTTGGTGT
>JBBPTX010001462.1:0-10087 GCA_038094595.1 Pulveroboletus aff. annulatus
AAGGCAGGGATTGCAACCCTCCAACCTGTGTGAGTGAAATTCAACGAATCGATTTCGTTGGTAGTCCGACATTCAATCTTCATAGATCGATAGGTATCATGGTTGTCATGATAGCTCTCTGGGCTTCTGTCCCTAAAATTGCGCAAATCCCTGATTAAACGCGGTCTCCAACACAAGACGAAACTTGTATGTTTACTCCGCCCTTCCATCACAGGTCCTCTTGGGTTACGCTTTGAAATCCTAGGCTGGTTTTGTTTGTTACTTGGGTCCAGTGTGCCGGTTTCTTTGGTTTCTTACTGGGCTACTTTCTCGTTATTAGAATTTAGATGTTATCATGGCTAAGTGCATGAGGCTGGCTGATCTTCTTTCCTTCTGTAAGCATTGTCGTCACGAGTGTTTGGTGTGTAATACGATGTGTATTATATTGTCTTGAAGATCAGCTGAGGCCTATCAAATATTCGGAGTCATTCGGCAGGAAGTCGGTACAGCTAAGAACATACTAGCTTGGGAGAGGACCTGGGTACGGTACGTCGGCGGAGTTGTGCAGGGGCGCAGAGATGGCAGGCGAGATGAGGCAATCAGAGCGTCGAATAAAAATATACCAAAGATTCAGAAGACACAGAGGGCTGAATCAGTGAAGCAAACCAGTGAGTAATGTCCAAATGGGGCCAGGCGATGGGGCCGCTGCCAAATGGAATAGAGATACCGAGCGTCACTGTGCTCATTCCTCCACTGTTACCCCTAGCGGACTCACCCCTCCTGTTGTCTGGACATGGTAAGCGACCTCTGTCTCACCTATTGTGAATCTAATATGGGTATTTCCTATTGCCATCATTAGACTTTAGCTGTGTTAAAATTCTCCTTGACAGAGAAGATAAGCTGGTTGATCCCCCTTTAAATGAAAACTCCCCTGCCTCACTACTACAAACATCTCAAATATATCATGTCTGGCATATGGAATGAGTGCCTGATTTCATGAAGTTAGTGTACTTGTGACCACTGTGATATTAATAAATGGATTTCAATACCACATGCTACACCAGATGGTTAATTGAATCTAAGGTGGCCAAGAGTGCAGAGTTTGCAAGTCTTCATCAGCAAATGTTGCCATTCCTTAACCACTACTTGACTGCACTTATTTTACTTGACAGCACCTAGCTGAGCAAGTAGGTTAAATAGATCCCCCTGATGTGTACTTACCTCAATGTACTTAAACAACTTATTATTTTACTTGTTGACTTATTTACACTTGGGTACTTGTCCTATAGTACTGCCTCATATCAGGATTTGGAGGTCCTGATATGCACAGTGGATGAGGATGTAAGGACCAAGTGTGAAACTCACTAGGTGCAAGAGGAGAATTACAAGAAGGAAATGTTGATGTAGAGTGATAGCTCAGGAGGGAGCAGAAGGGCTCAACTGTTGAGATGAAAGAGTAAGAGTTGACTCATTATTGTAAGGTGACAAGAGGGCCTGTTTAAATACATATATCTGTTATAGTTGAAACTCTGTTTAAACCTAAATAACAGATAAGAGAGAGAAATGCAATAGGATGATAAGTAAAGCTATGTGAGCTATTAATCCTACATATACACTGATAAGAGTATGGGATGATATACATAATACTATAATGACATAGTATGATATCATATGAAAGTAACAATAAAGATATTGTAAAGAGACCTAGAACATGACATCATGAGAAACATGTGTCAGCTGGTCTAGAATTGAGTGAACTGGAATAGAATATCTGAAGTAGAAATCACCAATTCTCAACACTCCTTCTCACTAGAAACATTTTATGTTGGGTAGCATATCATCTTGAGTGACTTTCTGTTACGATTCGCTCGTAGGACGAATGCTTTTTCTTTACTTTCGCTCTCGGACTAATACGTTTCACTTCTCACGCTTTACCCCGTTCCTTCCATGTCGTTCTATGACATTCTATACATCTTGTAAGCGTGCTTATTCCTCCACTGTGCAGGTACTCCTTACCTTCTGATCTTCTCATGCCGTATGCACCAGCCCTTAACGTCTCCCTCTCATGCGTGGTTTCGCCATTGGCTTTCTATTTCTAATGCCGCTTCCTGCGCCGGCCCTTAACTACTGTGACATGTAACTGTCACAACTTTTACTTCACTATATAAACCCTTCAACAGGGTCTCTCGTCTCTTCTCCTTAGCTTAGTTCTACCTATGGCTTGTCGCCTAGTTAGCACGAGCAATCTACCCTTGTTACTCCTCGCGTCTTCACTCTACCATTAAGTGAGCGCTTCACACTACGGCTTACCCGCCTTCGTGTGTCTCTCCCTAGGACCTTTGACCCACTAGTCAAGCTAGGCAGCGGTTTACCCTTGACCTGTCAACATTCTTGACGGTACTTACGACCCAGCATCCCTACGGCTGGTCCCAGTGTTGTCGAATACATGAACGACCGAATCCTTCGACCCTACTAGGTGTTAGTAGGTTTATGTGCGACCATACCAACGGCCACGCGTAACAAAAGAACTAAGCTCCCTCCTCGTTCGGGTACTATCACGTACACCACCCACCATAGCTTCTCATCGAAACACTCGAACCACTGATCCGCGTTGGAATTCTCGAGAACCTCCACACATCTCGCACTCTGACTCCTCCGATACTCCCGACGATCCCAACCCAGCATATTGGGACGAAAACCCTGACGAGCCTTTATTAGACTCAGATGAAGAACTCACCACTCATGACCTAGCCCATAGTTTTTCTGCTTCTGTACAGATACCTCGCCCTCAGACTCCCCCATCACCAACGCCCAGACGCCAAACAGGTCACATCTTTCCCCCGATCCCTCGACCCCCATCGCCCACTATGACCACCAAACCCCTTGAACTTCACATCGGCACCCCAGACAAATATGATGGCGACTATAAGACAGCCAAACAATGGTTTGATTCTGTCGCTTTTTACCTCAACGTCAATGCAGAAGTATACATCACCGACTCGAAGCGCATCGCCTTCGCACTTTCCTATATGACCCGAGGCCCTGCACTTATGTGGGCAAACACCTTCCGATCCTTGAAAATCGCAGCCGATGGCTCGATCTCGATGGGATCATGGTCCGACTTCCGCGACGCCTTTATCCTGGCATTCAAACACTATGATACCACCGGCAACACAATTGCCTGGCTTACCACCACTCGCATGATCCTCACCAAGAATGGTGGATACACCCCCTCACTCACTGAGTACAATGCTCAGTTCCAAAGCCATGCCGCCATCGCTGGCATCACCAACAACAACATTTTAATTGGCTATTACTCAGCTGCCATCCCCGACGCCCTTATGTGCTGTATCCTAGCCATGGAAACGGTCCCCACCACTATAGACGCCTGGTTAAAAAAGGCTATAACCTTCCAAACCCACATGGAATGCGCTAGAGAAATTGCCGCTCGACACAAGGCCCCTACTCGCCACACGTACCACCAGTACTCCACCCCTGCCCCCGCTAAAGATCCCAACGCCATGGACGTTGATGCCGTCCGCCTCCAACGACTCACCCCTGCTGAGTGAGAACAATGCCGCAAGGAAGGCAAATGTTTCCGTTGCTGACAGAAAGGACATCGGGCTACTGCCTGCCCTATGTTTACTTCAAACACCCCGAGGCCGAAGAAAATCGTCAGGAAGGTTGTAGAAGTAGAAGTCGAGGACGAAGAAGAAGTCCCTCGACTACAAGAAATTGACGATGAAGACGACAATGAAGAACCAAAGGTGTCTCGTGTCGCCTTTACTTCCCTGGATTTTTAAAACGGAATGCTGCCTCGATGTCAGCAGTTCCTCCTACTACGTGTGCACCTGTACTTGTATCCACATCCAAGAAATCAATGCGTATTCCTCTGCAACTCATTGATCCCTCGCACACCATGAAAACCGTCGACACCTGCGCCCTCATTGACAGCGGCGCAGACATCAATTACCTTGACTGGGACTTTGCCTGAAAACACTGACTCCCCCTAGATAAACTCCCAACACCTATTCCCGTTAATAACGTCGACCAAACTCCCAATGTCAAAGGAGCTATTCGCTACACCGCCTCCCTCTTTACAAACATTGATGGCATAGCCCAGCATGTATGCTTCCACATCATGCACTGCGGGTCCGAGAACATGATTCTCGGGACGCCCTGGTTATGACATACAAACCCCTCTATCGACTGGTCGTCACAAACGATCAATATCCCAGAGACGGTAGACGAGTCAGCCTCTCTCTACCACATCCACATCGCTGACCTCAAATGACACAACAATGCCCAACCCCGCGCACCCTTTACGAAACCACCCCACCATATTTTGGTTGAAACCGTCCCAGACCATACCCTCTCTACATTCCTCGACATGCCAGACAGAAACCTTTACGTCCGACGTGCGCTTTACGCCAACTCCTGCCAAAGGGTCCTCAAAATGGGATCTCGATACCATCAAACCCATCCGAAACTCGTTGCCAAAATCACCACCACTATGGAACTTGCAGCAGCTGCCAAGAAGGCTAAACCTAAAGTAACTTTACCTAACGCCTATAAAGACTTCGCCCCCATCTTCGCCAAAGAATCCGCCGACTCCCTTCCTCCCTCCAGACCTTACGACCACGAAATTAACGTCAAAGACTCGTTTACCCTGAAGATCGGCAAACTCTACCCACTTACCCCAGATGAAAAGAAAGCCACTGAAGATTTCCTCAACGAAAATCTTGCCGCTGGCAAGATTCGCCCCTCGAATTCCCCTCAAGCGTCACCATTCTTCTTTGTCAAGAAGAAAGATGGCAAACTCCACCCCTGTCAAGACTATCGATACCTCAATGAACACACTGTCCGCGATGCCTACCCACTACCTCTGATCTCAGACCTCCTTGACAAACTCAAAGGGGCCCATGTATTCATCAAGTTCGACGTACGATGGGGATATAACAACGTACGTATCAAAGACGGGCATCAATGGAAAGGTGCCTTCCTCACCTATAAAGGACTCTTCGAACCCATGGTTATGTTCTTTGGCATGACTAACTCCCCAGCAATGTTCCAATATTTCATGAACGACTCCTTCCGCGATATGATCGCAGAAGGATGGTTAGTAATCTACATGGATGACCTCCTTATCTTTTCCCCAGACGACGCCACCCACACCGAACGCACTTGCCATGTCCTTCAACGAATGACGGAACTCGACCTCCATCTCAAATTGGAAAAATGCCAATTTGCCATTTCCGAAGTCGAATACCTCGGAATGATTGTTAAAGAAGGACAACTCGCTATGGACCCCGTCAAGTTAGATGGAATCGCCAAGTGGCCTACGCCACAGAAAGTCAAAGACGTCCGGTCCTTCCTAGGATTCGCTAATTTCTATAGACGTTTCATCCTGGGATACTCCAACATCACCCGCCCGCTCATCGACCTCACCAAGAAAACTATGCCGTGGACCTGGACCACTGCTCAGCAAACCGCTTTTGAGCAACTCAAAGAGTTGTTCCTTCGTAAGCCTGTCCTATTCATGCCTGATATCTCTCGCTCCTTTGCCATGGCCACCGACGCTTCTAAATACACGTCAGGGGGAATTTTGCTCCAAACGGATGTGAATGGGGATTGGCACCCCTGTTCCTACTTATCTCAATCTTTCTCCTCCTCAGAACGCAACTACGATATCCATGATTGGGAGCTCTTGGCCGTTATCCGTGGTTTCAAAGCCTGGAGGCAATACCTCCATGGCTCTCCCTTCCCTGTCAAAGTCTTCTCCAACCACAAGAACCTTATGTACTTCCGCCGCCCCCAAGATCTCAAATGCCACCAAGCCCGCTGGCTCCTTGACCTCACGGACTACGACTATGATATCACTCATGTTCCTGGCACTCAGCTCGCCAACCCTGATGCCCTCTCCCATCGCCCGGACCTCCTTTCACGCATCGATTCCGACAACATCGGAGTCACTCTTCTCCCCGACGCCCTCTTTATCCGCCTCATTGATTCCGCCCTCTCCAACCACATTGCGTCCATGTCCGCCTCCGACGACCTTATCCTTCACAAACTCCAGGAGATCGACGGTTCCCTTCCTCCCGCCTTCCGCTCTTGCCTCGCTGACTGGCAGTACTCCGATGGCATCCTTCAGTATCAAAGCCGCGTCTACGTCCCTCCCGACTGTGACCTTTGACACGCTGTCGTCCAGCGTTCCCATGACCATGACTCCGCTGGGCATCCCGGGTACCTTAAAACCTGCCAGCTTGTCGCCTCTGAATTCTGGTGGCCGAGCCTTGCCTCCTTTGTTCGCTCCTATGTTGATGGCTGTGCCGTGTGCCAGCGCAACAAGGCGAACACTCACCCTACGTCCCCCCCCCTCGTCCCTATTCCGTCCTCCTGCTCTCGCCCTTTCCAACAGATCTCCTGTGACCTTATCACCGATCTCCCGTTGTCTGGGGGTTTTGACTCATTATTGGTCGTGGTGGACCATGGCCTTACTAAGGGGGTAATTCTTTGCCCTACGAAGAAGACCATCACCGTGGAGGGCATAGCAGCGCTCTTCTTCCACAAAGTCTATCTCTGCTTCGGCCTCTACGAGAAAGTCATCTCTGATCGCGGTCCACAATTCGCCTCTACCTTTGCCAAGGAACTTGGCCGACTTCTCAACTACAACCTCTCCCTTTCCACAGTGTACCACCCCCAGACCGATGAAGAAACCGAACGCGTCAACCAGGAAGTCGAAACGTATCTCCGCATCTACTGCGGAAACCACCCTTCTACTTGGTCCGATCATATCTCCCATGCTGAATTCACCCATAATCACCGCCCTCACTCCGTCACCGGCAAGTCCCCGTTTTACCTCATGATGGGATATGAACCCCATGCCCTTCCCTCGGTAATTGCCGAAACCAACATCCCAGCTGTCGAAACCTGCCTCAAAGAGCTGACCGCTCTGCGAGACGAAGCCCTTGCATTCCATGAACTTGCGCGACAAGTCATGGCATCCAGGTCTAAGTCGAAATTCATACCTTTCCAAAAAGGACAACGAGTTTGGCTGGAGGCCAGGAACCTTAAAAGATCCGTCCAAGATCTGAAGTTCGCCGCCAAACGCGAAGGCTCATTTGTTATCTCCGATGTTATCTCCCCCGTTTCCTATCACCTCCGACTCCCACGAACGTGGAAAATTCACAACATATTCCATGCTTCTTTGTTATCATCCTATCGCGAAAACAACGTACATGGCCCGAACTTCCCCACACCATCTCCAGATCTTGTCGAGGGACAAGAAGAATACGAAATAGAATGCATCATACGGCATCGTGGAATGCCGTCGGCCCGTCAATACCTGATCCGATGGAAAGGGTATTCCGCTGAAGAAGAATCCTGGGAACCCGAGCGGAATTTGAAACATTTGTCGGAGTTACTAGAGGATTATAAAAGACAACATCCCCGCGCCTTCTCCCTTTCATCTGCTCGCCCACCACACCACAGATAAACCCATTTCATCTTCTCCTCATAGCCATTGAGTTTACCAATGTCGACATCCCTGCTGCCGCACCTTCCACCAACCCCAACACCATCCGTCTTCCCTCTACCGACCCTGAGAGGGTCTCTCCTACTCACCCTGCCGCCCCACAGCCTATCAACTTCGCCACTCTTGTTGGTGATGTTCCCCAGTCCCATGTCTCCCCTGTCTCGGGCAGGATCCAATCCTCACTGTCGTTTACTCCTCCGCCCCATCGGGAACCTTCTCCCGGACCTCCCTCATTCCTAGGTGTCCACCGCCCTCAGCTTGTCCACACGCCTAGCTCGGACTCCCTCATCGCCCATTCGGGATGGGACTCCCAGGTCCCATTAGATGTCTCCAACCACCGTCACACTGGCAGGATCCGGGAGGAACGGTTTACCAATGAGCATTATGTTCGCTTTCATTCCCTCATGTCTGATGACCGCCTTCGGGTCCCTATTAGCATTTACTCTTCTGATGGTTCGCCCATCTTTACCTGGTTTGAATCTGCGATGCAGTTAAACCATATCGCCACCTTTGTCTCAGGTTCAGGCCTGGTTTTTCCTCACACCACGCTTGGCAGGACCATGCAGGATTTTATCTACCATGCACGTTACCAGTTGTACTCACACGCCTTTCAAATGGGATATGACTCCTTCCTCCTCGACATCGATAATCACTTCCGAGATCTTGCTGCCGCAGGTCGAGGACTTGGTAATGAAATCTTACGGGATGGATCGCCTATTCATAGGCAAACACTTAACGACTGGTGGACAGGTCGAAATGGCAGAGATCACATATACCCTGGACACCCCCGTTTCAACCAGCGGTGCTTTCAGTGTCATTGTCTAGGGCACACTCAGTTATCCTGCCAGCAATACACCTGTACTGGGTGTTGTCGCCGTGCCCCTGGACACTCTCTTACCCGCTACCCAGGTGCATCTCGTCCTCTCACTTCTCAACTCACCTCTCCCCGCGCTCCACCCTCCTCTCCGCAAACGTCCATGCCTCGCCGTCCCCAAGCCGCGTTCTGCAATGGACAAATCGTCTGTCGAGCCGCCCCTCACCGTACTTCTCGTCAATCCTCCTCCTCCTCTCGACAATCGTATCATCCTATGTCATCCTCCCCTCGCGCCCCCTCTCCTTATGAGGACGGAGATGAATTAGATGACGTCGGCTACGCCAACATTACTGGCTCCCCGGGACCAGCTTTCAGGGACTTGTAAGGAATCCTCGCCGTAGCTTTGGGTTACTAAGGGGGTAATGTTACGATTCACTCGTAGGACGAACGCTTTTTCTTTACTTTCACTCTCGGACTAATACGTTTCACTTCTCATGCTTTACCCTGTTCCTTCCATGTCGTTCTATGACATTCTATACATCTCGTAAGTGTGCTTATTCCTCCACTGTGCAGGTACTCCTTACCTTCTGATCTTCTCATGCCGTATGCACCGGCCCTTAACGTCTCCCTCTCATGCGTGGTTTCGCCATTGGCTTTCTATTTCTAATGCCGCTTCCTGCGCTGGCCCTTAACTACTGTGACATGTAACTGTCACAACTTTTACTTCACTATATAAACCCTTCAACAGGGTCTCTTGTCTCTTCTCCTTAGCTTAGTTCTACCTACGGCTTGTCGCCTAGTTAGCACGAGCAATCTACCCTTGTTACTCCTCATGTCTTCACTCTACCATTAAGTGAGCGCTTCACACTACGGCTTACCTGCCTTCGTGTGTCTCTCCCTAGGACCTTTGATCCGCTAGTCAAGCTAGGCAGCAGTTTACCCTTGATCCGTCAATATTCTTGACGGTACTTACGACCCAGCATCCCTACGGCTGGTCCCAGTGTTGTCGAATACACGAACGACCGAATCCTTCAACCCTACTAGGCGTTAGTAGGTTTACGCACAACCATACCAACGGCCACGCGTAACACTTTCTTTGATGTTCAAAAGAGACTTTGGAAAGATTCTTTTCTTTGGACTGTGCTGTGGGTGTGTGATGTGGAGATGTGGGTGATGGAGAGTGAGAGTGGGCAAAGTGCATAGTGCTTTCAACCCTTAACAGCAGTGGGGGGCCAGGCATTATTGAGCAGGATATGTGGGAGGAAGCTCAACTCACCTGCTGGTAGACAGATGGTGGTCTAGGGACAAGAGGTAAACTTGTTGTTATTATCTGAGGTGGACTTGGTTCCCTATATACACTACAGGGGCTAGTAGCTACTGTATAGTACTTATGTGATGTAAGTCTCACACTAACTGTAGTAGCTAATACTAAGTAGTTCGACACTCCCCCTTGCTAAGTATATCACTATACATAAGCATGTCTCAGTAGAAGACTAATCCAAGTTGAGATCGGAACTTCTCGAACTTAACAAATCCAAGATTTTTAGTAAACATGTCAGCAGGGTTATCCGATCCATCTATGTAGAAGACGTGAATTTTGTCCGTAGCAATAGCATCACGAACAAAGTGAAAACGAATATCAATGTGCTTGGATCGTTTCTCAGTGATTGGATTGTTGGCCATGAAGATAGAGCCTTGATTGTCACCGGAAACCGGAACTGGTCGGAAGTGATATCCAAGTTCCGCTAGTAGTGATCTAA
>JBBPTX010001463.1:0-10086 GCA_038094595.1 Pulveroboletus aff. annulatus
AATTCACCGCGATAGTACTTACCAGGAAACTGGTAAGAGCAGGTCGCAGTCAGTACAACAACATGAGCGCAATCATAGACCAACCAGACCGTACAAAAAGCGAGGATTATATAGCAACACGACGACAGCAAACGCCATCATGGTACTATGATGCCCGTCAAAAAAACTCGTACGTAAACATTGTCCATCGAAACTGCCCATGACACGATAGAAATAGTCCATACAGCGTCCCGGTGTAACCACCACCACTTCATTTCATTGAAATGCTTGTCGACGAAGAAAGAATTTTGAGTACGATCAACTAACCTCCAAAACATGTCAGCGTCATTGGCCCGTTAATAGTCCTCGCGTCATCACGCACCATTTCAAACCTCGGGATCAAATCATTATTACTCAGTTTGATGGGAGACCGCACGCAGATGGAGTGTTCTCAACGAACGTAACATCAACCCTCCCCAACTGGGCCGCCTGTTGGTTCGTCAACGTATTCATCGCTGCCTCTGACACTGTGAATCCCGACGTAGACCTGTCCACAGCCAAGATATTGACGGTGTTACTGCCGTACGTGACAGCGTAGCAAGCGCCGCACGCCGACGAGTCGTAGCCTGTGACAGTGTACACTCCACCGACGTTGGGGAATGTGGGTAACGAGCCAAGGGTAGTGTAGTTTTTGGTCTCGAGACCGTATGTCCCCGTAGAGCACGCGACAGAGTTGAGAGAGAGGTCTGGGTTGTCGTACGTGTTGTCATAAGCGAGAGTAGAGGTCGTTTGCGCGAGAGCACCAACGCCAGCGGAAAGGGTGACCAAGAGCGTAGTGAGCTGGTACATCGTTGATGGTGATGAGTGATGATGTATGAGAGCGCTGGTTCGAGGGAAAAGAAGTTGTGTTGGATTCGAGGGAGAAGCCATGGGCCTTTATACCGTATGCGCAGCGAAGAAGCACGTCGTGGAACATGGTACTAGCCGGAAGGAGAACGGGGCGTGCGGCATTTCGTCCCCGGACCGGATTTGGCAAAGGTGCAACGGGAGTCACGACATGTAAAGAAGGCAGGCGGGCTATATATGTAGGCCGGCCATCTTAATGTAAGTAATATAAGTCGGGCAGAATCGCGACGCACCTTGATACCACAGGCAACTTCGTTGGCCCGTGACGCAGCGTGGGCGTTTTGCCCACTGAAGAATTCCTGCAGGAAGATCCTCATCTCGGACTAGTCTGAGGTAGTCCCAAAACAGTCTGACTTTTGATCAAGTGACCAAACACGCAGCGTCAGAGTCGCTTTGATGACCCATTTCAGCTTGGCCAAACTTGTCTGCATTGTCAGTGGCGCCTCCGACACTTGGCGTTCGTCTGGGACGTACTTACAGTACACAGACACGGGCCTATATGCCCGCCGCTGTAGTGTCAGGCTATTCATCTCCGTGCTGTAGTATTACATGTACTTTCACTGTTCGAGCCAAGCAATCGTGTCCATTGCTAAGCTGACACACCTAGTACCTGAACGGACATTGTGCGTTAAAAGTGTATCGCCGCCATCAGTACCATGTGGGCCATGGTCGCTTGGCAACTTCCTGGGAGGAGAATCTCGCACTGACCTTTTCCAGCACCGAAAGTGAGAACCCGGTACACGTAAAAAAGGTTGGTGCTAGAACACGGACTGCTGTCTCCATTTTCTAAACGACCATTCCTTTAAAAGTGGGGACATCCATATACAGTAGAGTCCGTTATAACCCATACCCCCCGGGACAGGTCTAAAAGTATGGGTTATCGCAGAATATGGGTTATTCTCAGCATTTTCAAGGTTTGGGAAACGGAAAAATGTATGGGTTATGGCAGAGTTGGTGGGCTACGTTAGCTGAGGCGGCGTAGCGGAGTTCGGACTCCACCTCTTTCTTCTTTCCTTCCACTCGTTTTTCGTACCCACCGCACTCACAGCTCGCGGCGTATACAATCGTCCGACACTGCTTCTCTCGCCTCCGTCGTTCCGCGCACGACTGCTTCGGCCAACCCGCCCACACAGCGCGATCTCGCCCCGACAGGAGTTTTGGTCCTCCGGCTTTTTCGCCCAACTTTCTCTCCTCACTACTCCACGCTGGCTCGTCGTACGTCACTAACCGCTATCCTCGCCTTAAGCCCCTCTAACGCAGAAGAAACGCATAGAATAGGGCATGCGCTATGACAAAGTCTACTGTAGTTGTTGTACAGTCACTTGTGTCGGAATCAGACCGAATATCGTAGTCATGGAATACTACTTACTCGTCCGGCCTACCGACATCATTCGGCTCCGCAACCCGAACTGCTACTGATAGTATGCTTTTTTTTTGAAGTTACGCTGACCTCTACAGGAGTTGCGCCTTCCAGGAAATCGTTGACCGCCGCCCATTCGCGAGTGAACATCAAACAGGTGGGATGTTCTGTCAACACTGCGATAAGGAGCCTCGCCCACGACTGAGGTCGGCTTTCTAACAGCGCATGGGCAGATCCAGACAAGACGCTTTGCCAATCACCGAACCGAACTTTTCCACCGGCTCTCGACGCATGTCATCTCATGGCCGCAACAATATCCCATTAATCCGCGTTTTCCCCATGCGACCATATATCCTTGCATGGTCGTGCTCGTAACCATCTCTCACAAGATATTTGACAACCCGTCCTACAACCGCAGGACAGTCAGCTTTGTCAAACATTGGCCATGTTCGCTTCTTCTTGCCTACCAGCCACCTTGCCGTTGTCCCCACTATCAAGTTCTCGGCTAAGCTGTACGACGTACGGCCTAGCTCGAGTATGGAGGTGCAGCTGGCTCTGCCAGTGCAACAATTCAATGACGGTCACATCTTTCGTCACATCGACATCGTTCTCCCCGGCGATGACCCTTTTTCGTCTGTTCCGCACAATATTCTGGGACACCGCAGTACATGTGCTGTCCTCAAAAACATTCCGCTGGTCCTGGAGGCCCATTGACATCACGCTTTCGTTTGACAACACAACTTGCGAATGGCAGAATCAGCGGACGATTACTATTGGCAAGCTCGTCAACACCCTACTTTGATCTTACTGTTGACGCAGGTGCCATCCACAGTCATCAGAAACAACGGAGAATTCCGAATTCATTGGTGACAGCTTGGCCTTGTCTTCCCCATTGCTGCCGATTGACGGCTTGACGTTCCATCCAAGTTGGGAATAGGGACCTAGAGACTAGGGTCACGTCTCACCCGACCATCCGGATTTCCTTTGAGAACAAGGGCTTGCATATTTGGAGGACAATCTTGTGTTCCGTGACGCCATCGCGACTCACCTGTATTCTCTATCGGGCAACATCCTAGGATCCTACTAGGTGCCTCCTAGTATCGATCCGACTGGAAAATGTACGACGTTTTCGTCCATGTTTGCGTTGTGTGTCGGGATATGCATGTGTCCAAGTTCCCTGGGCTAAACGTGCCGATCGCTTTCGAAGAGTGTGAGGCAGCTCACAGTCTATCACCAGCGACATACCTGATGCATATGCACTGCACGAGTCCTTCGTATTCTTGGAAGCACACCCATCGAAAATGGATTCACTTGCACTCAGGGTACAGCTCAGGCAATGCTAGCAAGTTATAGACGAGTCAGATGTCATTCTTCCATTAATGTATTGTACGGTCCGGGGATCGCACCGAGTATATTTCCGTGAGCCCTAAATGGAACATTTCCGCATAAGGACTGGTGCTGGAGTACTTGCTCCTCGATTTTGGTGATCATCACCGCCCTTGTATTCAAAGGCTTTGCTTCTGGGTTTGTACCCAGATGCGTCAGTCTTACGACGATAGGGGATGTTTCCTTGTTTTACGAAACACCTGGCGGTTCCTCCACCCGAAGGGTAAGGATTACCTTCCTTATTGGCAACTGCGTTCGGCATGGGATCCACAAGTACATAATCTCATTAAACTTATTTTGAACCAAACACTGTCGACACCACGCTTCCATAACGTTCCCCCAGTTCTACTTACTGCACAACTCCTACGATTTCGCCATGGTAAACACAAAAACTGGGAAGCAATTGATCCCGGCCGGGGTGCCCGGTTCCCCAGGTATGATAATTACCAGCAAAAACAAACACACCTACATGATGATCTCCGTCAGCCTCGTTAAGACGTCTACGCGACTTCCATTCGTCCAACCATTCCGCGTTTTCTCCAACTAAAGAAGAGGACAAACGAATTGTCCTCGGTCTGGAATACACGCCCACTCCATCCCAGTCCGTGAGGACTTCTGCTCCTCAATCCAATCACCTTGACAACCCCATGGAAGTCGTACCTACCCCCGCTTCCCGCTTGCAGCTGTCCCATCCTGCCTCAAACCCGCCACCCTCCACTGGTGGCACCGCTGCTGCAGCGGACGCGTCAACAATAGAGATCGATTCTTGCCGCAGTGCGATACTCACCCTGAACTTCATCCCAGACGGACGATACCTCTTTAGCAGTGACGAGAACTGGGAGGGTCGGCTGTGGTGCATCGAGGATGGGCACGAGGTGGGGTCTCCAATGGCGCTGGACGAGTTCGGAGCAATCTCCATATCGCCTGACGGGAAGTGGATCGTCACTGGACACAAGGAAGGCGCGACCGTGCGGGACGCAAAGACTTGTGAGAAAGTGGTGCAACTCCGGGGATACGTATACGAAGTGTCCTTGGTTGATGTCTCCCCGGACTCGACCAGAGTCGCAACAGCATGGGATGCACGGGTGCATGTCTGGCACATCAAGACAGGCGAACGTCTCCTTGGTTCTTTGGAACATGAATATCTCATATCCGCGGTGCGGTTCTCTCCGAGTGGAGATCGTATCGCAGTCTCTACTTGTCAGCGCGAATCGATCCGGATCTACGACAGTCACAGTGGCCAGCAACTTGCTGACATCCCAGTAAAAGTCGTGTCGTGGTCAGCGATGGCTGCGACCCTTGCGTGGTGCAGTGATGACCAACGCCTCTTCGTGATAGCACCCAACGATGTCCTGTGTCTCAACACGTCCACACCATCGGTGACATCCAAATGGCCCCATCATACTCAAGAAGGTGACCATAACATTACCCTCGCCAGCAACGATCGATTTCTGGTCTGTTCCACAGAACGGTCCATCACGTTTTGGGATACATCGAAACACGTGCGGATAGGTCCCGTGCTCGAACACGCTTCGCCGGTCCGGTCAATTGCGCTTTCTCTCGACAACTGTCATCTTGCGAGTGGCGAAGCCAGCGGGAAGATGACTGTTCGGAGGCTCACCAACATCCTACCTCGGTCCTACTTTGCCGGAGTAGGAGCCATCCAGCGACTTCAACAGCTCCTGAAAGAGCGCACCGCGGAAATGCAGGAAATGAGGGCAAATTTTGAGCGGATGATTGAATTCCTTCGTGAAGGTCCGCTCGCATGTTTCGTTCTCTCCATTCACTACAATGACTCGCGGTTCGGGCTCTGTATTCAGACCCGTTGGACAAGGAAAAATCGTTGCTTCCGAGCAAGAGCGATGTCGAACGACTTGAGGCTAGGCTCTCTGACACCGAGTGCAAGTTCCAAGGACTGCAGCAAGAGTTGACCAAATTTTTCGACACTGGCAGACCACACAACTCTGCGAGCTGCCAGTCAATGGACGATAGTGTTTGATCGGCTAACAAAGAAATAAGTTAGGTCTCACGCACTCGAATGAACTTTCATTGCTTCTCTCACTTTGTACAATTTTTGATGTTAACTATACCCACATGACTGCCGTTTAGCGGTGCTGTTACGATCGATCGTACTGTTATTGTCGACTGGTGCAACACGTACTATGGTCTACGTTGTTCCAAGTCAGGAATGAGAAAGGGTGGGGGAGATTGACCATCTGTCGGAAGTAGTCTTCCTTTTTGTGCACTGTAACGCTTGAAATTGCTAGGACTATACTCTTCTCGAGATTTCGACGTTTCGGACTGCTCACCGCATCTGTCGCTTAAATTCATCGCTGTGGACTAGCCAACACTCTCTCAGCCCAAGAGTTGATACCGGGTCGAGCCGATTCCACAACTGTTCCATCGTGCCAACCCATCATTAACCAGAAATCCGAGACCGAGCGTCGATGGGATCTTCATACTAACGAGAAGGGAGTGTACTAAGTGATCTATTACCAGATGCCTTGCATATAGCACGCGCACCGACGTCAAGTGGTCCCTAATAGAAAAATGAGAGAATCCAACTACTTGGTGGCCTCCTCGGTCAATGATGGCGATGAGACTGGAACATACGAACGAAAATCGAAAAGAAAACCCAAACAACTTGGAGACACCCACTGGGATCTTCCCTATTCTCCTCATGACAAAAGATAGACTTCTCCAGACTGCGGATATGTTCTGATTGTGCTCATCCACTCCCTTCAGACCGCCATCTCAGGTGATTTACAACCAATACACAGACCGTGCGGAGCGCGTGTAATCTTACAAATTCAAATACCCACAATCGCCTTGAATGCTTCGTAACACCTAAGAATCTCACGCGTGTTGTCCAGAGGTTTCATCCCTTCACTGTGCCGACGGGCCGGACGAGGAACGTCTGGATAACAATAGGTCACGCGGGATTCCTCTGGAGGATAGGTACCATGGCGAATATGAGTCGACAGAACTTGGGAGACGGGAATCTTGAAAAAAGTGGGCGAGGTGCCGACCATGACGATGCCAGGCATGACCTAAGGGGAAGCTCTCAGAAACGAGTCAACAATCTCACGAAATGACCCACCTTTTCCATCAAGGGGGGGAGCCCAATCGCTTCCCTGCTCGCATTATTTTCGTTGAAGGC
Source organism: Pulveroboletus aff. annulatus (assembly GCA_038094595.1). Classification (NCBI taxonomy): domain Eukaryota; kingdom Fungi; phylum Basidiomycota; class Agaricomycetes; order Boletales; family Boletaceae; genus Pulveroboletus; species Pulveroboletus aff. annulatus. The sequence continues at coordinate 6,792 of JBBPTX010001463.1, forward strand.
TGCGACTGCCTCTGCCACAAGTTGAGCCCTCGCACGGACAGGCTCCCCAACCTCCAACCTCTTGTCCTCCTGAACAAGGAGAAGAATGTCGTTCTGAGAGCAATCGACAATACAGACATCGGTCTTCGCGTGCCTGTTTTCGCCGCAAATTAAGAGAGGGAGGTCCACACGCGTGCGTGCCACTCTGTTTCGACGAGCATAACCTAGAAGTCTGAAAAGTTGGACGACAAAATCATCTACGGCAGTTTCATCCTTCTCGGCGATCATGGCGAGGTCGAGCAGATTGACCAACTCCGCGTGGCGATCTTGTTGCATTGCAGCAGCTTCGACAGTGCTCAGTAGCTCTTGGTCAACCCCTGGCTGTGGCAACTCCTGTGGTGCGGAAAGTTGTTAAGAGAAACCCCGAGGAAATCAGTCCTCACTGACCTGTAAACCAAAGAATTGATGATAGTCCACCTGGTTGAGAGTAATGTGATACGATTCTAGTTCGTTAAGCGTCCAGTCGCTGCCTGACTTGGCAGAACGAATGAGGTTGGCCATGATGACTGATGAGAGGGAGTGGTGAAATGGACCATGACGCGGTTACCGTTGCTCAAGTAATCACTGGTAAATAGTCAAATAGTTGAAATGCAGAACGGGGGACATTGACCACCCACCCTTGAACTTGTTGCCGGGATTATACTCTTCTCAAGGTTTTGCGTCTTTTGACATTTCAGACTGCTCGCCGCATCTGCCGCTTACATAAATTCACCGTAACTTCTCTCCTTTAGTCCAAGAGCTGATTCCTTTCCACCGGGTCGAACCAACTCCATGGCAACTGCTCTCATTAGACATCGTGACCGTCACGGTGTCAGCTCATCATTAACCCGAAATTCGAGACCGGGCGCCGACAAGGAAAACGACAGGCTTCGATGGGATCTTTATACTAACGAGAAGAGAGAGTAGGTGATTGATTACCACTGGCAGATGACTTGCATATAGCGCGCAACTCACGCCCAACCCTTCATACATCTCCAGCTGTATGTGCTCCTCCGCGCATATCTTCAGCATCTTAAAGTGGAACTAGCATTCCGCGCTTTTATAGCGTCCATAATAACACGCTGCGCGGCATTCCGCCTCCTGACTTGAAGTGTCACAGCGCGGCTGCGCGGTAGAAGGCGTGACACAGGCTGTGGTGAGAGGTGAGGTCTACAATACCAATTCTAATGGCCTGTAGACCTGTGAGGCTATTTGTGCGATGAAGAACGATATATCAATCGATCGAAACGAACAGCTCGCGACTTAGGTAGTACTGTTTCCCGCACCTGGCAGATGATCTTATGTAGTCAGAACCCAGTCCCAGAGACCCAGTCCCCAAGAATGACGAATCAATAACTAAACTCGAAAGCAAATCAATACAGTCCTCGGGGACAGACCTGCTCCTCGTCCCAACTTTCTGAGTTCACCCCTTGGGAAACAAGGAGCATGTTGTTCGGATCGATCCGACTCTTAAAGTCCGACAAGCGACCATAGTGGCTCCCCCAGTTGGCCTGCGTAAAGTGCGGGACGAGCATGTCCGGCTATGGTACGATGGTCACATTTGTATCAGAGTCGGGTATGCTTGGTAGGAGTGACATCTTACCACGTTCAGGTACTGCGCCCCGTTCCTGGGCGTCAACGCACGCACGGGCGCCAGCGCTCTATTCACTCCCTCGCGAATTGCCTGAACCTCGCTCGGAGACGTGCCATCTTTCCATCCGCTGAAAAGGACGAGATTGACCAGCGCACCGCGCAATGCCGGGTGAAGGGCATTGAGATTCTCTGGCCACAGAGAGACGCGACCACCAAGGACGTGTCTAGAAGACAAGTGTTTCATAAGAACGAAAGGTCGGATTTGTGTACAAATAAATGCATGCGACGTACTGTCCAACACCTGAGGATATCTTGGACATTGCTTCTGAGAGCTGGTGTATCTCGTCCATGTCGTCGAAGAGATCGCGGGGAAGAAGCCAGGATCCAGACGCAGTGCCAGTCCCAAGAGCAGTCGCTTTGAAGTCGAACCCAACCACGTTGCGTTCATGCACAATGTTCTGATCCATCCACGCTCCAAGGTGTGGGTACTTCTTCGACGCATACGTCTTGACAGTAATACCAGGCATCTCTTTGACTTCATCGATCCAGCAGCCGAGCGTGAAATTACCTATTACCTCTCCACCGAACGGGAGAAGGTACATGAGTGCAAAGTAATTATTGGTGCCGGAGAACGGGTAGAGTCCAGACCACCCTGCTTGCGCAAGGAGTGGCAATGCGGCATGGAACGAGTCGAGTAAGTCCACATAGGCAGCCGAGCTACTCGCAGTCGCCTCAAAGAATACCGCATACACGGGGAACTGAGGGCCGACCAAGAACGTCATCGCAGTCGCGATACCGAAGGAGGGGCCACCACCACCACGGATGGCCCAGAACAATTCCCGGTTTTGGAATGCATTGGCGGTGACAAAACTGGCATTGGGAAGAACGACCTCGACCTCGAGGAGATTGTCTGCAGCTAAAGCGGAGATGTGAACGTCAGTTACTAGTATTAAATATTTGAACAGAGAACTTGCCCAAGCCGAGGAATGGCGACAAGATGTTAAGACCACCACCCAACGGATAACCACCAGCAGCACAAACGGTTCCGTTGAGAGCATTAGAACCCCCAATTGTGACTTTGTGGTCGTCTGCAGCTTTATACACTTCATACCACTGGGCACCGGGCGAAATCGTCATAGCTGCACAAAGTTCAACGATGAGCGTGTCGGCGCACAAGGACAATAAAAAGGGCGAAAATCACCTTGGAACCCTGGCCAACCACCAGGGAAGAAGCCTGGCCAACCACCAAAAAAATTAGGTGGAAACCCCCAAAAACCACGGTGGAGTCCACCCGAAAGACCGCCTGAAATGCCACCAAAAAAACCACTTGGAAAATCATCGAAAATGTCGTCGAAAATATCACCGAAGATTTCACGGATAATATCCAATAAATCGGAATCGCCTGGAAAGCCTGGAAAGCCGGAATCACCAAACTTGGGGGTGAAACTGGTGTGGTAGGTAGTTTCCCTCCAGAAATGAGTCCAGATCAACATGGACCCAGGGCCGAGACTATTTCCAAGGAAATCATGCCTACGATTCGCACCATTATCAGTCTCAAGAAAAGTCAAAAAGAGACGAACTCACCCCGAGCACTTGACGTGCACCTTCAAATTATGCTGATTCGCAAATGCCATCGCATTTTGCACGTCCTTGACCGTGGTAGCATTGACTCCAACCGATGGTA